>VYZQ01054098.1:27622-46474 GCA_013400655.1 Mystacornis crossleyi | reverse complement strand
GGACCTTAAAGACCATTTAGTTCTGTTCTGTGATTCTATGATATGAAATAGGGAACAAAACCCAAGTGTTTCTCAGTATAGGAGGATTACTACAGAATAATTTGCGGTGCGAGTTTTTCCACATTAGCTGCTCTGCTTTACTTGTCTGTGAAGTTAAGGCTTTGGTGGTACATGCTGCAGAAGGACAAGTCACAAGAGATAATGTTAGGTTGCAAACAAAAATACAGTTCATGTATTTCAGAAAAATAAGCTACAAATCCTCTTCTATGTGTACATATTTTATGAACATCTTGAGAATACAGCCCTGTGTGTGTGTGTGTTGCTTTTCTGTACGGGAAAACTATCCCATGTCTTCAGTTAGCTAGTGAGAGAGCATGGAGAGGCAGTAGGACAAGAGACAACAAACACAAGTTGCAACAAGGGAAATTCCAATGAGATACCAGGAAAAAAAATTTCAGTGTGAGAGGAGTCAGATGTTGGAACAGGCTACCTAGGGAGATTGGGATGTACTTGCAGATATTCAGAACTCAGCTGGACAAGCCCCTGAGCAGCCCAAGTAAATTTTTCCCTGTTTTGTTGGGGAAGTAGGACCAGGAGAACAGAAGTCACTTCCAGATCATGTTATTCTGCGATTTGGCTGGAAAAAGTCTGTGAAAATTCAAGTGAAAACAGAAGAAGAAGAAATGCGTTGGATATTACTTCACAAACAGAACAGCAATTTTGGCTTGAGTTTTAATGACTTTTTTTCCCCCTTTAATATTACAGTTAGGAAGAAACTCCTTCTCCGAAAAGAAACTCACAAATTTTCCACCATGGAATCACAGAATTGCTAGGGTTGGAAGGCACCTCTGGAGATCATCTAGTCAACCTCCCCTCCTAAGGCAGGGTCACCTAGAGCAGGTCAGCACAGGAATGTATCCTGGTGGGTTTTGAATGTCTCCAGACAGGGAGACTCCACAGTCTCCATTGGCAGCCTGTTCCAGTGCTCTGCCACTCTCAACACAGGGAAGTTCTCCCTCATGTTGAGGTGGAACTTCTTGGGTTTCAGTTTATGGCCATTGCTCCTCTCCTGTCACTGGGCACCATGGAAAAGAGTCTGACGCCATTGTCTTGGTACCCATCTTTGAGATATTTATATGCGTTAGTGAGATCCCCTCTCAGTCTTCTCTTTTCTAGGCTAAAGAGGCATAGCTCACACTGGTAGAAGATTATGTTTGCAATTGATTGGTATTTTAGTGGGATTAAACACAATCTCTGATTTTCAGAGGAAAGTTTTTTGTCAATTTTTAAGATTTTAATCTTCGTCAAGGGTAAGTGTTGCTTGGCTTGGCTGAGAATAGACTACAAGAAACACAGGGTTACTCATTTTCTCACTTTGTGGCCTTTTGACTGCTTTTGAGGGATGGGGAAAATAAAACTATCATTTACCACCGTAACCACTCTAGCCAGTAGTTGCATGTCTGCTGGAACATCTTCTGAGACCTGCAGATGAAAGGTTTGGAAACCACTGCACCTTGGAGAATGGGTCATGATAATTTTTGTGAGGTGCTCAGCAAGTGCAGAAAAGCCTTTGTTGTGTGTGCCTGAACGTGATGAGCCTCTGGGGATGGAGTGCAGTCTTACTGAAATTATTTTGGGGTTCTTTTGAAGTGTAGGATTCTCACAGGAGAAAGTAGACAGATCTATTAATCTCTGTTAATGAACTTCTGCACTTGTTCTATGAATTAGTGTAGGAATTTCCTTTCTCTGCCTGAGTAACCTGGGATGTTAAGGAGATACAGACTTGCCTAACATCCTGCACCAGGCTGGTGGCTGAGAGGGAAGCAAAGTCCTCGTGGCTGGCTGAAGTCCTAGTACCCAACTAAGCAAGCTGTTCTGCTTCCTCTGCAGACAAGTGGGACATACTTTGAGTACTGAGGTGTCTGTTTGCACACAACTTCATAAAGTTACTTTATATTTCCTTTGGTCTTCATTTGGGTTGTCAGAGTTGATCCATGTGGATTATGTTGCTGAACATTTTAATTTTTAATTTTTTAACTGAGTGTAATTTTTACAAGAGTGGTGCCTACTCCTTGAGGTATCCAGCTGGGAAGGCTTTCAAATTAGGAACAATTTTTTTGTAACTAGAATGCTTATTGTCTTCCAGGGAGCTAACAGAACTGCTTGGAGGAGTAGGTATTGGACATCCAGTCCTGCTGACTACCAAAGCCATACATGTAAATGTGTGTCCTATACAGCAGTTGGAAGTTTCGTGACGTTAAAAAAAATTAAACTTTTTTTCCCCCCAAAGCCACAGATTCAGTGAACAAGCAACTCTTTCCTTGTAGTCCTTCCAGCCCACAATTTATGGTGTTAAAATTTACATCTCCAAACAAAAATGGGCAGTTAGTTTGTAAACCGTGTTTGCAATGTGTGAATTTTGCAACTGCCCTCAATGTGTTTAAATCTACAAAATCAAGGAGTCTGCTAAAGGGAATATTGATTTCCCTAACTATTTTGTGCCCTCCATAGTGTGGGGTGGGGTCCTCTTGTCTGACTTCAGACAAGAAGGCTTTTTATTTGCATTTGCAGGTTTCAGTGCATTGCTCAAGTTTAGTTATGTTACTGTGAGGGGAATGCTTGGATTTTTTTATCTCAGAACTTGAAAGTAAGTTCCTGAGTAACAACACAAAACTTCAATAGTGGTCTGGATAGAAATCACATCTGCATCAGGCAGGTGTGTGCATAAAAGAAAATCAAGACAGTGTGAAAACACTTGGTTTGAAAGACTTTTCATTTTTTTCTTAAGCCTGCATCATATGCTGTGGAGGAGGTATACATTTATTTTCAAAGGAATGAAGTGTGAAAGTTTGCTAGTTCTATTAACTTTCCTTTGGAGGTGGGGAAGATGAGTGTGTTTTCAGAATATTCAGACTAATAGTAATTTTTTTTTCTCTCTCTCAGACCAGCTTCTCTGGTGTCTTGTCCATATATGCCTCTCTTTTTGTTTGGTTGCCATACTGATTGGAGAGAATCTTGGGAAAACATTATGGCAGTTTGTAGGGTAGACAATAACTGTGTTCAGTATTTCCACTTCACTTCGCCATCTCTTCTCTTTCGTACCAGAGTCATCCAGAGCAAATGAGAGTAGAGTAGTAGATATGAGGTGTGTGTTTCATCATTTATCCTGTTCTGACTTCAAGCTTACAGTAATTCAGAGTACAGAAAGGTCTGTGGAAAGCTGATGGTTCTGCTGTCTGTTCTGGATGTGGCTCGCAATGACACAGCTCAAGTTTCACACTGTAGTCATCCCATCGGGAGGGATCTAGAGCCCTGTTTTTCAGCATGAAATTATTGGGGAGGGCATATATCTATGTGGGTTATTTCTGAAGAATCTGGGGAAGATACTTAAAAGCACATCTGTTGCTAGGAGGCTTAAATTTGCTGTATGGGGGTGCATACCAGTCCAGGACCATCTATGAGCTCCAAAAAACAGGAAGGTTTAAAAACTGCCAGGCTTTCCAGTAACGAACTGCAATATTGGGATTTGCACAAATGAGGTCTTGCTTGTTGATTCTGCCAAGGTAATCCTGGCTCACTAATCAAAAACCAACTCCAGCAGTGGGAGGAAGTGAGAAGAGTCTTCCCTTAGATGAGTAAGACACAAATTGTAAATCTTGGACAGCCCAGTGGCTTTTGGGGAGTGCACTAGGGACTCCACTCCCCTGCAACTGCAGTGGTTTTGCATTGCTTTATTCTTCCCTGCTTTGACTTGTGATATGTACATGCTTCAAATTACAGAAATGGGAATTTCCAAGGGCTGGTAGCAACCCTGTAATGGCCAATAAAAAAATAAAACCTTTGGATCTTCATTCAGTATTTGCTGTGCAAACTTGTTGTTCATGTCAATTAAAACATTTCCCCTGTTGAACTTGCCAGGAGCCTGCCAACAAGTACACTGGTTTGATTGCATGTTAAAGTTGCCTGTGCTGTGGCTTCCTGTGCAAGACGAAAGTCTGAAGTGTCCACTTTTGTTCCTCAAACAATTGCTATGTTGCTCTCACTCTTCATGGCACTGGAAGTTCTCAGGTGTTTTGGCCAAGATGGGCTTGGTAGCTTAAAAGTTGTCACAACAAAGAGTTGTTTATTTTGGGCACATCGGGAAACAGAACCATAACAGAAGCAGAAAGGAATCTGGGTCTTGAGGGGAGGGGGGGGGGCTGTTACAAAAATCTTCAAAATATTTTAAACTAAACAGAAAGTGACACTTTTTATTTCAATCGAGGTAGTATGAATTGGCTTTATTTTGGTAGGGTGTTACAGTTGGATTCTTTTTTTGTTTGGTTGGTTTTCTTTTTTCCCTGACCTGTCTTTTTCCTGTTAACCTATTCAGAGAGGCACAAAAAAATGACTGTCCAAAGAAGACAGTAAAAGTGACTGTCAGTGTTTCGTATACAAATTTTTTCTAAGCTGTAGAAGGGAGGAACAACAGTTGGGGGGTTGGGGTTTTTGAGAGGGATCGGTTGGGTTTTTTATTCTGGTAATACTACATTTACATCTCGAATAATGTAAAGCACAGAATTCTTCAGGGCAAGCTTTTCTATAAAATAGAAGTGCCCAGCGTGCTTTACTTTTGCAGGTAGACAGCATGCTGCCTTTACATGGCCGAGAAAGGTTGTCTCATCCAGTTTTGTTTTGCACGTGCATGGATCAGAAATCATTTACAGTTTTGAAGGCCCTTCAGGCGTGTGAGTAGGAGAAACAGACTCAAGGAAAGACAGTCAGGTCTCTAGGTGAGATTGAATGTGGTGACACAATACCCATTTTTGAGATACCTATGCTTTTAAAAAGACCTGGGTTATGTTCTTATTGACAATTTTTTTTTTCCGATTGTTTTTAAAAGAGAGAGCTCTTCTGTATTCTAAAGCATTTTGAGTATGGTCTGACTTCTCAGAGGATTGTTTGGTTGCAATACACTTGAAATTAATTACATTTGAAAATTCGTTAACACTGTAGGAAACTGAAAGGTTAGTTTAGAGGCGGCTTCCTAAAAGCCTTGAAGAGAGATGGTCTGAACCTAAATCACAGGTCTGTATCTATATCTTTCTTAATTAGCTTTTCTGTCCTCTTTGGACACCCTCATTTTGCTATTGTGAGAGCCATATATATTATCTTTTAGATAAAATATCTTTGGACTTCCATCTAGGTTGCTAAACTCTCAAGTTATAAGTGAGCTTTTTTGGAAGACAAAAGAGAAACATCATCTACAAGTAGCTTTTGTTAAAAGACTGCTCATCACTCACAGCTTGTCTGATGGTAAGATTAACAAAGCTTTGCCTAACCCATGGTGTGTCAAGAAACACTCTGTAGAGAACCAGAATGCACCTCGTTTTATGACCAAGGTCATAAAACTCAAACCTTTTCCTTTCAAAATGATTAAGTGGTCTCTGGACTACATTATGCTGGCTGGCCAAAACACTCTGTACACTGAAGTCATAGCAAAAAATGCTTAAGATTATATGAATGTGTTGTGATAATATTCTAAATATATTTGGGAAATTTGGAAGCATTTACTGAGGAATGTATTTTCTGCTTTTAAAATCAGACTCCAGTCTGGGAATCAGGAATTGCATGTAGGCATCCGTGTACATGTTTCTTTTTCATACTGTCAACTTTGTCATTTGACAAGGGATTTAAAGGATTAATTCAGTCCATGATGAGAGGGAATATTATTACATCTTTTTCAAAAATTTATTTGGTTTACTTTCAGGTTATGTGGCAGTGTGGTATATACACCTGTGAGAGAATAAGTCTGCTAGTTAAATGAGATGTTCCACTTGGGCCTGAGGAGATGAGAGAGGCTTCAGTTCTCTGCCCTGACAGACTTCGTGTGACTTTGAACAAACTGTGTATTAATTCTCTCTGTGTTTAACCCCCTTTTGTTCAAATGACGTTTTGAAGATAAACGTGTGACAGAATACAATAGTCTGAGATATTGTGGTGTCCTAGTCACAGAAATACTTAGAGGAAAGAGATGCTTTTGATAAATCCTTTTGTTGTGGATGGGTTTTGGCTGTGTCAAAGAGGTAAGGCAGATAGTGTTAGAAGGGAGTTCCTGTGTAGACTGAGGCCAAGGCAGTGATCCAGCTGCTTTTCTTTCAAGGATGTCACCACTGCTGACTATCAGAGTCTCTCTGCAGTTTTATTTCAGAAATTATATTTGGTTTCCAGAGTCTCATCAAAGGGCTTCAGTTTTTAGATGTATCCTCCTCTAGAAGAGTCCATGTCCAGGNTTCTCTGCCCTGACAGACTTCGTGTGACTTTGAACAAACTGTGTATTAATTCTCTCTGTGTTTAACCCCCTTTTGTTCAAATGACGTTTTGAAGATAAACGTGTGACAGAATACAATAGTCTGAGATATTGTGGTGTCCTAGTCACAGAAATACTTAGAGGAAAGAGATGCTTTTGATAAATCCTTTTGTTGTGGATGGGTTTTGGCTGTGTCAAAGAGGTAAGGCAGATAGTGTTAGAAGGGAGTTCCTGTGTAGACTGAGGCCAAGGCAGTGATCCAGCTGCTTTTCTTTCAAGGATGTCACCACTGCTGACTATCAGAGTCTCTCTGCAGTTTTATTTCAGAAATTATATTTGGTTTCCAGAGTCTCATCAAAGGGCTTCAGTTTTTAGATGTATCCTCCTCTAGAAGAGTCCATGTCCAGGAGAAGGCAACCAAATAATTTATTTCTTGTTTCCTGTGGTGCTGCTTAGACTTGATTCGTGAAAATGCAGTTTCTTGAAGCCTTGTTCACCCTAAGTGAATGGCAAGCACTTCATTCTCTATCAGACTACTCAGCCAAAAGGAATTGTGACTCTTATGAGGAAAAATGTGGTTGTTGCGGTGGGTCTCATATTTTCATACTAAATTAGGGAGAAGGAAGGTTGCTTTTGCTTGGGGTTTTACTAAGAATGATAAACATTGAAGGGTGCTAGAACAAGAGACTCTAGCAAAAGTAACTCATACAGAAGCTACAACACTTCAAGCTCTGTGGGGGGAAAATAAAGGCTGTCTACTTTTTTCCCCCCTACCTCTAGTAAAGGCTCCGAGATTAATTAAAGTCTGTGCTAGCTCTACTGCACTGATATCTGATTAAAACTGTTTTGAAATCAGTAGCACATGTCAAAATCACCCGTGACAGTAAGTGGAAGTTCTTCATTTGTTAGTTAAGTACAGGGCTCTTTTATCAAAATTTGTGGAATGTGTGATGAAGGTGTAACATAGGGAATTGGGATTTACATTATCTTCCTATGGGAACACTCTGTACAATGGTTGAGCAGGTATACATTTTTTACCCCCTGTTTCCAGGTGGTAATTGATCCTTTCTCTCCCGTCATTCAAATTCATACATTAATAAAAACTGTGTCTGCTGTCTCTTGTGTCTAGCAAAAATCTGGGATTACTGAAATTGCTTGAGTGTATTTTTTATTCTAATCACCACATTTTTTGACATAAACTTTGAGCACTTAACAACCCAGAAAGAAGGACTTTGTTTTCTTAGCTTCAGGTGCAAGTACTTGCACACTGTTAGCTTCTGGCTCCCGTAACCTATTCAAGAAGAGCTGTTTGTTTTGTTTCTTAGCTATCCCTCTCTGCAAAGACAGGTTTTCAGGTAAGATGTAAGAGTTTGTTTTCATCTTGGACTGGACAAACAAGTCTGTGGGGTTTTTTTTGAAGTTGTGACTTTGCACTTGCTGCTGACCCCCTGTGAGCTCTGTTTTAAATTGCAGAGATGTGAAAGAAAGCCCTGTGTTTGCTTGGTTACAAGTACAGCTGAGGGGGTCAGTAGCCACTCTATGTGCTCATGTGAGTGTGTATGAACACACAAAAGCTACTGCATTGTTATTCAGGGCAGATAACTTGGGGATGTTTCTATTTGGATTGTCTCTCCTGAAGACCTTGGGGGGTAGAGGGAGGTCCTCCTGTGCCCCTTCTGGGCTATTTTGGTGGGTTTTTTGGACCACTAAGTTTTGGAGCTAGGGCTTGCAAGGGTGTAGGTGCTGCTCATTCATACCATGGTGGCAGGAAAGACAAGAACCCCTTTGAGATTGGTGAGAATTCAGTTCCTCTTTGGATCTTGCTATAAGATTCAGAGTCCTCTCAGCTATTTGTCTGCTTTTCCTGCCTCATCAGTGAGGGGAGAGAGCCATTTCCAGGCCATTACAGTTTATTATAGACATGATACAAGTAGGATCAGCCCTTTTTGGAGATGTCTGTCTGTAGCCTGTTGACATTAACTTAGAATGGAACAGCAAGCTGGGATAGGCTGCCACTGCTTTAGCCACTGCTGCCTTTCCCTGGGCAGCAGAGGTGCTTGCCTGCAAGACCTCGTCTGACTGGTACGGCAGTGGATCCACAAGCGTTTAGCTTATGCTTTTTTAAGTTGGTTTTCTTGTTTGTTTGGGGGTGGGGGAGATTTGTTGTTGTTGTTGTGGGTTTTTTGTTTTGTTTTTTTGGGTTTTTTTGTTTTTTTGGGTTTTTTTTTTTTTCTGTTGTTGTTTGGGTTTTTTTTTTTAACTTTCAAGTGAAAGTTGTGGAAAGTGATGACATGATTTTTCTTTTTTCCACCAAGGAATGTGTCCTCATCGTTACTGGTGAGCAGGCAAGTAGATTTTCAAACATAACTTGTGTTTATGTAATGAGGCATTTGTTTTTCTTTGTTTTAGAATCTGGGTTAGAGGATGTTTGGAGACTGAAGGGGTGGATAGGAAGTGGAGAGCAATTATTTAACTGAAATTTATTTTACTCTCCTGCTCTTTAGAGCTGCACTGAGGGAAGCAGACCCTGTTGTGTTGAAAATAGATGTTTGGCTTTGTTAGTAAGCCTGAAAGCACAGTGATTAGGTTTGTGTTACGGTTTCTGAGTACTAATGCTTTAGAAATAGACATTTGGATGCTTGCCAAGGCTTGCTACTTATCATACTTAATGATTCAGAGTAGAAGTCATCAGGAGACTGGGATGGGGATCATAGTGCCTGTGCCTGTTTGAGTGAAGAAGCAGTACATCTCTGCCGTAAGTATGTTTCAGCACCCCTGCGAGTGTTTATTTTAAAAACCTCTGCTGATCAAGTGGATGGTTGGTTCAGTTTAATGTAGCTGCGTCAGAGAGAGGATGCCAGCATAACATTGTACTCTTACAAGGTTACTGACTGCTAGCAAGTGACAAATCTGTGAGATGAGCTGCTGGTGCCTGGATGAACAGTTGCTAGTCAAGGGGATTTGATTTATTATTTCCACTTTTTTTTTTTTCCCCCCTAGCGTGGAATGTCCTGGACATTTCTGGGAGAGGACTTGCTCCTTACAACTCTTATTGTTAATAGATATTTCTGAAATACATACAATAAAGTTGTTAAAATAAGTGAATGTTTCTTAGCTTTTGCTTAATTACTGCTGGAGACTATTGTCAGGCTTCTGTCATTGCTTGGCCTTTGAACGGAATGGCAGATTTCTTTGGAGGAAACTTTGATGTTCTCAAAGGTTTTTACATGGTGTTTCAGCCCAGATTTCAAAGCTTGCTTTTGAAATCTAAATTTCAGTTATGTGTTTTTTTTACCTTATGAAATACTCTAAGCTTTGGGAATCCTTGTTCAGATTAGAGCTTGCATTGTTTCTGTGAATGTTCGGGGGGTCTTTTTATTCTATCCATGTTATGAAGTTTTATGCTTTTCCTTCATGGCAGTGTCTTGCGTTGAAACGGGCATGAGTCTTGAAGGGGTTGGGGCATGGGAAGCCTTATGATGTTGTTTCAGAAAGAATTGAGAATTATCTCACAATATACAAGTTTTGGGTTAGATTTCAGATGGCACAGTAATTTTCTGAATGTTTACAGTAATTGATTAGTGTTTTTACGCCTCTGTTTATCTCATAGCAATTAGGAGGACAGCGCATTAAGTATGGCCAATATTGATGCAGTCTCTTTGTTCAGTCTTATTTTTTTTTTCTCTTACTACCTTCCAAGAACCTCTTTTGCCTTCTGTTCCCCTTGTATTTACAGGTAGTTTCTCAGTCCTTTTGTTATTCTGTTCCTCTATAACACTGAACCACATTTAGCAGATGGTGATTTCCCAATCATGAATTACTGGTGGTCCTAGTTCCTTCAACCAGATTTTCTTTCTTCAGTGGCTGCATCATAGAGCAAATACTCTTGCCGCTTTTGCTGGCCTGCATCTTTGCGATGAAAATCAGAAAAAAATGGGGTCTTAGAAGAAGTGTCCCATAAGCAGCCCATGCTTTTGCATTCTGAAAAGGTAAGGAAAAAGGCTACTGAGGTACTGTGAAACACACAGAAAGCTCTTGGAGGTGTGATGTTGGTAGAGCTCCTGTATACAAGTTTGATGAGATTACAGGTAGAAATTGCATTCAGATTGAGCAATACAGTGCCAAGAAGAGGTTATTAAATAGGAGAGAAATATAGGAGGAGGAGGGGACAGACAGGTGTCTTGATCATAAAAAGTTACACGAGATTTAGGCTGTGCATGTCTTGTCTGTAAGACCTTTACTCCTTGTTTCAGAGGTCCTCTCTGAAGTCAGCAGGGAGAGACAGTCCTATCTCCAAAGACTAGCTCAGGCTTCTGATGTGTCTGTGATGACAGAAGCCCTGACTTAAGCACAGAGAAATGCTGGAAGTTTGGTGGGAAGAGTCTGAGTTGTCATGGTACTTACTCTCAGAAACACTTGTTGGTGACCAGTGGTAGGCTTCTAAAGAGGCAGAGAAGGATGGGGCGGGGAGAGAGGAGCTGGGAAGTTACACTAGCAAGAGTTTTAAATGGAGAGGTCATCACTTCATGTCAGCAGGTCATTGAAACCTGAGTGCTTAGGATGCATAAAAATAATGACTACATAAGGCACTGGAGAAATAGCACTACAGGGGGTATCTATCCTTGCTTGATGGGTGGATTTGGTGCCATGTTTGTTTCTCCCTAGCTCTTACAGTTCCATGAAAATGGTGCACGACAACAGCTTTGATATGATCTGAAATGTTGCAGCAGATATTGTAAGGCAAAGGCTGTGAAATTGCTGACTTCTCAGTTCCTTTCATGTCTGCAGCTGATTGTTCTTTTCCTAGCAGAACTCCCCATACAAATGTGCAGATTTCTTTTGTGTTGCCTGTTGGGAGACAGCACAGTAAGTAAATTAGGCTGAATAATAAAATAGCAGAGCCTAAACCCTACCACCTGTTTATCTGAGGTTTTACCAGGGGTTGCTTTGGTTTGGGGCATTGTTTGGAGGGGGGGAGTATTTTCTTTGTGAAGTAGAGATTCTCAGAAGTGTGATTAAATGAAAACTGAAATAAAAAATGCTTCATTCTCTAACTGTATGCTTTCTACCTTGCTCACTATAAATGAGCAAAATCTATCACTTAATATCATCCATTCAATAATTATTTTCTGGGGAGTCAGTCAAATTCAGCATGAGTTATGTAATCTTCTGATTAGGCCTTACTTCATTAGGCCTGTTGCATTTTCCCCTGTCTAGTTTTGAATCTGATACTTGTCTCATCTAATCAATGAAGCAAATTTTGGCAAAGCTCTGTGATTCTTTATAGCTCAGCACTTGTCTGGTTTTTGCACTATGCTACATGGAAACAGCTGACAGCTTCAGTTCTTTTTCCTCTGGAACACTTTGGTTATGAATTTTAGAAGCTGAAAGGTTTTTAAATAGCGTATAGTATCTTTCACCTTCTGACCCCAGCTCAAATACAGCTGAGGCTGGCAGTACCTGGCTCTTATTATTACTGTGCTCAGGTGTTCAGTTAGCTGTGTGTGGTAGGTTCATTTAGGTGATTGTGATACTGCCCCTCCCCTCTTCACTCCGCTGGCTCAGGGATACTGCGTGTCACGCCAGTGTGAGAGCGTAGCACCAGTGGAGGATCCAACGGCTGGTACCTGCTAGGGGTCCCAGTGGGCTGATGCACTTCTCTCTCTCTTTTTTAAATGTGCCGTGGTCCTAGTGATGGTGTAAGTCCTGCTCACGCTTAGTGCAAGATGGACTTGAGGTTCAGAAAGATGCTAATGAGGGTTACAAAGCTTGGGGGGCGGGGGGGGTGGAAGGAAGGCATGGACCCAGCTGTCCCCAAGATAAAAGCTGTGCCTGCGTGCTGAATTTCTTTGTACTATCCTGCTGCATAGTTGGACTTGTTTGTTTGGAGTTATTGTATCAATGATAAATTTATTCTTTACCAAAAAAAAAAAAAAAAAAAAAGGCAAGCCTGAAATTTTCTGCTCAAGTGTCATAAACAAAGAAACCTTTCCATCTTCTGTAAAAGAAGCTGCTAAATGTCCTTCTTGCGTCCTCTTCACTCAATCACTACTGACTGGATAGTACAACGCTCTGATTTTTATCCTTATGCCTGTTCACATCTAGCATGTCAAAGAGGAAGGTAATTATTAACACTTTTTATTTAATTTAAAGGGCACAGAGAGGTGCCTTTGGTGTCATTTGCCTGATTAATAGCTGTATCAGGAAGAGGGTTATTAGGGTTATTATTAGGTTCTCTGTACTCTTAGGAGGGCAGGGATTTTCCCAGAAACCTGTGCACCATGTCCAACAAAACACTGATGCTCAGCAACATGGAGACTCTTCTTCTTGCCCTTACTTCAGCACTTGCCTGCCTCTCCTGGCTGGGATGGTTTCAGTTTGTTCAGTCTGTGAGCTTTACATCTGCACAGCATTCCTGAAAAGCAGTGAAGTTGTTTTTCTGATGGGACTTCTGAAGCACAGGGTATTTTAGGGAAGTGTGAAAACAGGTCTACCAAACTGTGGGCTGCTTTTGCCCAGCAGAGCCTCCATCCAGCTCAGGCATAGAAGCTCGTATTTTCCTGTCTTTGAGCAGCAACTTTTTAGATTCTTTCCTCACCCTGTTTCCTTCAGGCGGGAAGCCTGCTACTGCAGAGCTGTATGTTGGGCTTGATACTCTCAAAATGACAGGGAAGCATGTGGGAGGGAGTGATAGCTGGGACAAGAAAAAGTGGGGTGAGAGAAGCACAGGTTGCTGGGCAAAACTTTCCTGATTTAAGCGAGAAAAGCATACCTTTTAATGTATTCTGGTTAAAATGAGCTTGTGAGAGACAGGAATAGTACTGGGGGAGCAGACAAGTGATAAGCGGCATGTTAAGGAACCTATTCCTATTGAAAAGTATTTCTTGCTCTTTTCTGCAGCTGTCTTCAACACCTCTGTGGAATTTGCTCACCAAAGCCTCTACTGTGAATGGAAAAAGTTGTATTTGTGGCACGAGTAGATGTTAAAACAGCTGCTTTATGTAGCCAACACAGCTTAAAAGCTTCAGAAATGTTTCCTTAACTTACTTAGTCTTAAGACAGATATTTTTAATACAAAGGAGCTCATAATGCAAGGGAGTTGATTTACTCAGGCAAGTTTTATCCATCTGTTAAGCTCTCTGGTATTTTTAACTGGATTTTAACTTCTTTTTAACACTATTTTTAACTGAAATTTTACATCCACATTTTTCCTTAATTCAGAGTAACAGTTGCATCGTATGAGAAGAATGACCAGAGAACTTGTTCTTGCACTGTAACAGAATCAGTACCATTCCAGGAGCACAAAATAATTATGAAACTGAAGGCAGATCAGTTGAAATTTTCTGTTTCTTAAAACAGAAAATTTTTGTACAGGCTACTCTGGATCTGCATCCAAGCTTGAAATCTAACTGTTGAGAGAAATAAATGTAGTGGTCTCAGGCAATTGCTTTGTGAATATGGTCAACATCAAAGAAAATAAGAAACCCACAATGATTAAATATATAGTTGAGTCTGAGATAAAAATGACAGGTTTAGCTATTAAGCTAATATAATGTGTAATATGGCCCTGGTTAAAAATATTTCCTTACTCATACTCTATAAATAACATCATAAGTATGGTTTATACTTTCTTCAAACACCCATTCTTCACTTCTGTTCAGTGCTGTTGGCACTCCTCATCTCTGACTGCACTGGGTCTGCTTGCTGGCAAGGCATCTCTCCTATTTTCAATGAATGTCTTTTATTTGCTTTAGTGGCTGATAAATGGTTCATGGATTGCAGAACGAAGAACTTTTAGTTGCTGATGCCACATGAGCAGTGGAATTTCTTAGTGCAAACCTGCATGTTGCATTTGGTCCTATTGCACAGAGCCTTGTGCCAGTCATAGCTATGGCTTGGCAAATGCTCCTGCTCAGCTGGGAAAGGAGGTGGGAGGGAAGAACAAGGAAGAGGAGAATAGCAAGCATTCTTTCACTTTCCTTCCTTCACTCTTTATGGACAGTTAGAACAAAGCGCTGGTAGCACTAATGTGAGATTTAATGTGTTCAGACTCCTGAAGCTGTACTTATTAGTGAACCACAAAAAACAGTTTAAAGAAAGTATAAACTTGTGGAATGGTCTTCTGCGTTCTCTTGCATGCATTGCAATTTCTTTGAGAAAGAAAAAGAATTGCTTTACTGCCGTAAAAATCCTGGAAAGAAAATAGTTTAGAATTGGGAAAGTCTGGAGTTGGCCATCAAAGTCAGAGTTTGCACTGATGGTTCTTATGTTAGTCTTACCAACTTCAGTCTGTCTGTGACACAAAAGTTAGGTTCCTGCTAAGAATTACAGTTCAGTAGAGCCTAATATTTATTTTCTTTTACTAGAAGTAACAGTGTGTGACCAAAGTAGGGTTATTATACTGGCATATCGTGAAATTTCTTAGAATTTGCATTTCATTATTTAGTATTATTTTATTTATGCAACTCTATCTTCTGTTTGATTTATTTGGAGATCAGTCTGTAGTGCCGTATTTTCTTTTTCAGGAGGAAGGCATGCTAGATTTGTTTCACGAATAGTAATATTTTTCCTGCATGCGTTTTAGTGTAGACGTAGTGAAGAGCTTAGATGCTCTTTTATTAGAGGACNTGCTTTGCCTTGTTGTACATATATATATATATAAGTAAAGACCTGTTATTCCTATTTCTGATATATTTGCCTGAAAGCCCCTCATTTTCAAAATTATAATAGTTCGGGAGGAAGGAGGTTACATTTTTTTTTTTTCCATTCCGGGGTGGGAGGGGGACTCCTGCCTTCCTTAGCAGACACCTGTCCAAACCAGGACAAATCTATAGTCTCCTTCTGGAGAAAACAAGATCTGTAATATATGTGTGTGAATATACCTATGAAAATAGAAGTAATATTCCAGGTTACACATAGTTTTATCAACATGATAAGGATGACACTTTTCATTCATGACATAAAACTGAAGCACGTGTAAGAAATTCTTTAAACCTTTTCAGCTTTCTTCTTTACCTTGCTTGTGAGAATGTGTCCTCCCTCTACAGTAAAAATGTAAAAGGAATGGATATAAAGAGTTAAAACTCTTACCACTGAATCTCCTTTATCCATGAGGTTCAGATGAGACAGTTTTGATGATGTTTCTCCTGCATCTGTGGTAATAGATAGCTAGTATTGAGCAAGGATTGGCGTAGTTAACAAGTTCTGTGGCTAAGAAGAGGTAATTAACCCGGTAGATTGATCCAAAATACTTTCTATGTGTTTCGTACAAGTTTTTCTCAGTGGCAATGGCCAGGTTGCCTCTGAATGTACCTATGAAGAAATTGGTATAAGGTGCTGTTGAAAGTAATTTCTCTGGGTGCTCTCCTCTTGGAATTTGGGAGCTCAGGCAGCAATGAATGTGCTTTGTGCTTCCAACTGCTTAAATATTTTCCTAAGTTACTGCATGTGAACTTACTGATGACTTTCTCATAAGATCTGTATTGAATCCTCCCTGGGAGAGTACAGAGACATTGTTTGAGCGTGCAAGGATGGGATTAGGACAGCCAAAGCCCACCTGCAGTTGAATCTAGCAAAGGATGCGAAGGGGAACAAGAAGGGCTCCTGCAACCATATCAGCAGCAAAAGCAAGAGCAAGGAGAAGGAGGGCCTGCTGCTGAACAGCGGCAGAAGAGGCTGAGGTACTTAAAGCCACCTTCACCTCAGCCTTTGCTGGTAAGATTCACATTCAGAAATCCCAGGCAACGAAGACTCATCGCCAGGGCCAGATTGTTCCCGTTAATACCCAGTGACAGTACAGGAGACTGTGATCACAGACTGAAATACAGGAAATTCCATTGAAACATCAGAAAATCCTTTTCATGTAAGGATGATTGAACACTGTCACAGGTTTCCCCAAGATACTCAAAACAATTCCTGAGCATCCTGGTCCAGCTGGCTCCGCTCTGAGCAGGGGATTGGAGTAGATGAGAGGTTCTGCTGAGGTGCCTTTCTGCCCTGCTGTGCAGTGGGGCTGTGTGCCTGGGATCTCATGGCATGTGCTGTCCTGTTAGAAACCTGGTTAGGAGTAGGAGTGAAAAGTCAGCTCTAGTGTAAAGCATGGAAGAAAATGCGATGGACATGATAGATGTGTTGCTGATTAGTGGGAGTTCTAGGAACAGAGGTTGGGTCCTAGTATCAGTCTCAGTGTAAAGGAGATTGATAGATATCTCAAAATTGCATGTCACATTTATGAATTGCTTGTAAGACTTGAATTTTTTCCAGGACTCTGGAGAATTATTTTCTCTGGAATGGAACTGATTAATTAACATGCAAGAACATAATTTTTGTGTTGCCAAAGGAAAGACAGACTATCTGACTGCTAACTGTATAACTTTCGACACTACGAACCTTACTTGCTAAGTATTAGTAAGCTAGAAGGTGGAATAGGCTGCTGCAAACTTTTCTTGATCGTGGTGTTCCTTGTATAGATTTCTTCTAGTGGCTGTGTGAAATCTTATCTGTTGTCTTACACTGTGTCATTCTCAAGGAAGGATATAGAGAGTGGCTGAAGTGAAAAATAAGCAGTAACTTTGGTAAAAAAACCTATGAGTTTGCCTACACACAATTAAATATCCTGTTGGACTTGAGCCTAGGAATCAGGATAATTTATGCCTATAACATACTGTAGCTGAAAACATTTAGAAACACTGTTTTATGAGCTTCTGTATGTATTCTACAGAAATAAGTTTTTCCAAAAAGAGTCTTGGATAATATCTGAGTATGAGGGAGAAGGAGAAGGGATAGCTAATCCAAGAGAGAATTTATATGGTCGTATTGGGAAGGCAATGTTCTGTAGCAACGCTGGTTATCATTTACCACTTTTAGCACAATTGCTTTTTTCCCCTTTGTGGTATGTTTTCCCTCTTGGGTCAGTAGGAGAGCAGTTTCTTAGAACAGGGAAGTAGTACAGTAAATCCATTGTGCCTCTAGCATGTATTAACTTCAAAAGATATGATGCCTCAGTCTTCTAGTGAAAGTTAGACAGAATCTAGTCTGCTTGTTTGTTGGGTTTTTTTCCCCTCTTACTGCAATGTGATTTTATCTTGCAAAGGCATGATCTAATTCTTTCAAGTGAAAAATGTTGAAGCAGATTTGTTTCAATGAAATTGATACCTCTGGCAAGTTGGATCTAATTCAGATGGCTGTGCCAAGGATGAAAGTCCTGAAGCTTGAGGAGACAAAAGAATACAAAGAATTTTTTCAATTAGAGCTTAACTTAAGCTCAGTTTGCTCTATGTTTTTTTTAAGAAGAGGTGTGAATTGAGAGCTGTTGTGTTAATTTATTTACTAAGATGAGCAGCAATATTCTGAGACTTTCCTTCACACAAATGACATTCATATTTGGCACTGGTAAGCATTCCTATCTGAAGGAAATTTTCTTGGTTTTTGCAGCACTTCTTCTGTTTGCTGGAGTGAAGGAAGAGCAATTTGAATACTTGTGCATTCCTTTTCCTACAGCCCCCCTGTAACTGTGTGTGTTAATTAGATCTTGTTAACTGGCAAAGAGATTCTGAGGAAGTTTTAAAGGAAACCTTTAAAGGGTCAAGACTGAAAGTATTAGGGCAGGCTTCAATATCTTTGCAGAACTTTAATGGATGCAGTGATGTTGTAAGTTGACAAAGAGTTTGAATAATTTAAGATACAGAATTGAGATATATAATTGCATTTAATTGATTTTTCTTAATTTTGCCTACTTTCTTTTCCTCAAGTATCTAAATGCATTATAGAAGTCTTACTTATGATAGTCTCCATGTAAACAGATACCAAATACTAGCTTTCTATTCTCTGTACCTCTCCCCACTGCGTTGCCTACTGATTGCCTAAACCTCTGAAAAAACTGAGTAGCAGGAAAAGGACAAACCAGCTGATAGTGACTTCTCACCCTTTAACATGGAGTCTGCTGCTGAATCACCATTGGATGAGAGGTGAAGGAATTCTGAAAAAAATCAACAGCCCAAAACTAGGAAACAAAGGAAAATAGAAAGGATTGAATACTTAAAAGATGTCTTGTGACCTTAATGGAAGGGTGACTGACGCAAGCCACAGCCACCCAAGGGCTAGTGCAGGCGTCTTACTACTCGAGGTGTCCCACGCGGCGGGGACGACAGCAGGGTCCCACGCAGCAGGGGCAAGAGCAGCTTCGCAGACATCGCTGGCTCCTGCGAGGAGCAAACTGCAGGCTGATGTTAAACCAGTGTCGGAGCAGAGACAAAAGAGGAGAGAGGGTCTCTCTGGCTGATAATTCCTGATCCTTTATTCCTGCAGGGGGGAACCAAGGTACAGGAGAACAAAGGCCACAGAGAGTGGGAACCAACGGTTGCAGCCGCCTTTATTACAGGGGTGGGGAAAGGAGGTACAGAGGATCATAACCAATAAAGCAAAGGTAAACATGGGACAATATCCAATGGGACAGTCTCAGGGGAGGGCTTAATTTGAAAAGCCCAATGGGGTGTCGAATGTAACAGAACTTTCCAGAGCATATGAATAAGTCTGAGGGATTACATAGCCTGGGGAGGGGAAAG
>VYZQ01054098.1:1027-19009 GCA_013400655.1 Mystacornis crossleyi | reverse complement strand
TGTGAAATAAAGATTACAGGTTTGCTCCTAAATACTGTATTCAAGGATGCTTATATGGAGACCAGCTTACCGGGGAAAAAAACCCCTAATAATATCAAGTAGGTTGTCCACGTACTAAACTGCAAGGATAAAATTGTAGAATGCTATTTTAATCTTTCTCTTGAGTAGGACTAGAGATATGAGGGATGTAATACAGAAATCAAAGCTAGGAATACAGGAGGGTAGGACCCTACAATCCATCCCCTGCTACTGAAAGCAATTATCTCCTATAATCAATTTAATAACTATTTTAAAACTAGGTAGGTTTTTTTACTTCTGCATTCTTACTGAAAACTTGTCACCAAATAACACTGCTCCGATGTTTAGAAAATTCCTCTCATATCCAAGTGAAACTTTTTGCTCTGGCATCTTTATTTATCTTTGGTTTTGTGCCACAGTCTTTTTGTAGTGTAAATAACTCTTGTTTCTCTGATCCTGTAAAAGCTAATGTAGCCCTTTCTCATAAAAAAAACCCAAAAAACACACTTAGTTTCTGGCAGGACTTCTTCCCTTCCTGTGCTGGTAACACTTCTTGAGCCCATTACCCATTATTGCTTTCTGGAAAAATGGGCAATAATGTTACATAGTACTTTGTCTATAACCTCGTGGAAAACTTAACTGGTATTACTTCTTCCTTCTTCCACCGGACATAACTTTCTTAAAGCACACTATGTTCCTGTTTGCTTTTTTAAACCGTCATTATCATCTAGATATGGACATGTTGTTTGATCCATTGTCCTCAGGTGGAAAGCTTGTGTCCTGTGAGGGAGGGTTTCTCAGTGTGTGGTTTTGTAGTTAGTTGCGTCTCATTTCTGTTGTTCTAATCCTCAGCATTACCACAGTTCTCCATAGACCAAGTTTTAACCCACCTCTGCTGGCAGTTCCTTCCAGCTTTGTGTCACCAGGGAGCGTCATTATAGCTGTCCTAACCTTTGTTCCAAGGTAACTACCAAAATTATGCCATTTCGACTATAGACTGCAACATGTCCAAACTACGGTGCTGCAGTTTTTGGTTCTTACGCAATTACAAACTTCTTTTCTCTACTTCTCGGGAAGAAATGATTAAGGTCAGAGCAGAGGGCCAAATTCTGTTGTGTTTTGGTTTGATATTGATTTACAGCAAATATGTTAAACTGTAACAATTTTCTATTCCTTCAAATATCAGACTAAGATCAAACACGTTCTTCCCTCCTCTGCTAATTCAGTTACTTATTAACTGCAAATTTATTTGTAATATATGAACACACAAATAGAAATTGTGTAAATCTGAGATGGATGACAGCAGGAAACACTCTTAGATTACTGATTTGAACTAGGTGAGTGCTGCCATTGCTTTTCTCCTCTGTTTCGTGTGTGTTTTCTGCCCCATACCTGAGGATGCTCTGTGGCAGCTTTTATGTCCCGTGTAATCCTTCCACAACCCTGGCAGAGCTCACAGGAGACCAAATTCATGCTAAAAGGATGACATTCATGCATGAGTGAGTGCTCTGACTGGATCTTGAAAGATTTGTCAAGCCATTAGTTACTTACTTTTCAAGCAGAAACATGAAGTACTCGTTAATTCCCAACACTGTTATTTTTTAATTGCAAAAATCTAGTACATCACTGAACTACAGGTATTTATTTTTTATAGTTCATTTAAAAATATTGAGGTGATATTTTTGGTAAACCTCATTAAAGGAAGATTAGTTTTGTAATCTACAATCTTAGAATATCATGACAAAGAGTAAGATACCTGAACTAAATGTGAGCAATACTTTTCTTGAGTGGCAGTTTCTTTGTATATTGTTTGGTTTTAGAGAAAGGACTGAAATGTTTTTTGCTTTAGTGTGCTGAAAAGTCTTCTTGGTGGTATGAAGCCATTTCAACAGCTGCTGTAAGATTTCTGAATTTGTTGATTTTATTTATGAATAAATACCACAAGAAAAATATTAGTGTTAGGTGTAAACTGCTCATCTTTCCCTTTCTGTGTACCAAATACAATGGATCTGACTCTGGATATTACTGGTTGCCTGCAGAAGACTTTCAGAAAAACATATGGAGTCATTTATGTGAGATAGCGAAGTATCTTTCCTTTCATCATTTAAAAAAGTGACTACTTTTTTAGACGTACTTCTAACCATTGACCTCTGTCTCCTCCTATTTTTGTATGTCTGCTGAATCAAATGAACTGTGCATGATGAGGATCGATGTTTCTACCTCATAAAACCCATGAGATCTGATCTGTTATGGAAAAGAAGGACTGCACATCTGCAAGAGAAGCGTTGTGTAGAAGTTTTACATGTGGGTGGTCTGGTTTTCCTCTTGGAGTTTTCCAAGATTGCCAGAGTACCTGAGTGTTTTATTGCAAAGGAAAGCTTTCTGATGTTTTCTTGTGCTGAAAATATGAAGTGTTTGTCCCTAAATTTGGAGGTAGAGAACTAGGATGAGTTTCATTCTGGAGCAAGAGACTTGCAAGTATGTTTTGTGCAAGGTTGGCCTAAATCACCCTAATTAGGATGTAGCCCTGGAATGGCTGTATCGGCCCTTGTTCCGCCTGTTGAGTTAAGCAATGATAACATGACAATTGGCTGCTTGGAAAATAACATCTGCTGTTAGAAAACTTTCTAAAATGCCTTAAGTGTATTGGGTTTGCTTTCTTACAGCAGTTGTTTCTATCTGTTAAATGACAAAAAAGTTGTCTAGATGCTGGGAAGTGCATAAAATGTTTTGAAAGACTTAAGAAGTCTGCTCAGTACTGCTGAAACTGCAGGTTTGTCCCATCAGGTGCTCTTGCTTTCATTCTGAGCAGGGAATTAGACCTGCTGGCAGTGTCTTATCTGGTGCTGAGAATTTTGTACTCCAGTAGGTAGAGAGTACAGTAGAGATCGGTCCTTGTAACAACCCTTAAAGTGTTTAAGCGTATGCAGCTTCAGCCTTTGCATGCTTATGTGCGTCTCTTGTTTATTTGCATGTGGTGAGAGAGGTTTAAATAGCAGTGAATCTGGATCAGAGGTGATGCTTCTGTCAAGCAGCTGAAGGCCTCCTCTCTTGAAACAAGATTTTTACTCTTTGCGAGTTACTATTTCTTCGTTAGTTTTTCTAGTTTTGCATGGCAGAAAATGGGGGGACTTTAGAGTGCAGTTACCTTTACTGCTGGTTCTCTGGAAAATTACTGCTGTGTGAAGCCAGCAGAAAGCTCTTCTGCCGCTAGTGTGCTGGTTGCAGTTGCTTATGAAGTAGGTCAGAGGTGTCTGAAGATACACAAAAATACGAGATACACATGTTGGGTTTTTCATAGTTAGGATTACGAGTCTTACTATTGTAAGAGAGTTACAGTAGCAACAAAAAGGCAATAAACTGCGCCACTTGCTGGAACCTGTAGACTGTGAGATTTCATGCATGTGCCTGAAAGTCTTACTGTAAATTCAAATAATTTGCCTACAACATAGGGACTGTATAATAATGAAAGATATAATTAACAGTGGTTAATGTTTCCCAGCAGGAAGAAAATTTTGAAATCTTTATTTAGTGAATACCTATTTCAATAAAAATGCTGTCATACTCTTGTACTTCAGAGATGGAGGGAAGAGGTGGTTGAGTTGGCTGTTGCAGGAGAGCTCACACAGATGCAAGGGGAGATGCTAGGAGACCAAGCTGCAGAGAATGCGAGACTTGCCATTGTGGCAGATCCTCTCAGGAGGTGTAATACCTTCTTTCCCTTCCCCCATGTGCTGCGTACAGTCTTTGTTTACACAAGTAATTTTGCTCACACTGACAGACTTACTGAGGACTGTGATGGTGGTTGTCTTATGGCTGCTACGATTTGCATGTTCTGGTTTTGGCTGGGATAGAGTTAATTTTCTTCCTAGTAGATGGTATAGTGCTGTGCTTTTGGACTTAATATGAGAAGAATGTTGGTAAAACACTGATGTTTTAGTTGTGCTAAGTAGTGCTTAGAAGAAGTCAAGGACTTCTCAGTTTCATTTTAATGAGGATGATGGCTGAAATGTAAATATGGGAAGGAGGGAAGAGGAGAGGAAATAAATCTGCAGAATGGTAAAATAATTAAGTACAACAAATAAAGTTATTTGGTGTTTAAGACCATGTATCCTTTTTGGCTATGTCCAGTCAAATATTTCCTCCATAAGAAAGGAAGACACTTCATAAATCATGGGGATAAGTTCTGCAGAAATACATGTATCTGTGTGTGAGGAAGACATATGCAGTTTTTCTGTAAAACAGGGTTTTTTCATACAAAAGTTGATGCCTGTGTGATGACCAAAGAGAAGATTTCATTAAAAGTCATGCTTTGACTTCTGCTACTAGAGACTTAATTTTTTGAATGTAGATGTGCTATTTCACTTCAAAAATACTAACGACAGTGCTTGATCTATCAATATGGCTATTGACAAAATAGCAGTTTTAAATTATAGGTATTATTAACTTGCTACAGAGAGGTATCTAGCTGGAATCAGTCAGTACCTGCAATGTATTTCACTTAAATATTTGATATTAAGTGTTGTGTCTGTAACCAAGTGGAAATTCGTCCCAATCCATAAGGCAAAGGCGGAATATTTAAAGACTAATCCTGAGAATCAACTGGACAAGTAATATGCATAGACTATAATAAACAGCATGGCCCTGTTAAGCTTTTCTTGGCTACTTTGTGGATATTGTTGCTGGTATCAAGTATAGCCATTTAAGGAGTACAACTTGATTTGGTTGTTTAAATCTGAAGAATCATCTCTTGCTTGCAGAGATAGATTGCTATTTTATGTATTTAAGTACATGTTTAAAAATTTTGGCCTAAGCAGCAGTCATTATTTCCCTAGTACGTTTGTGCCATTCAGATTTAGAATACTTGCAAATCCTTAAATACATAAAATTACGCAATTGGGTAAGTCAATGTTCAAGTTATTTGTAACTGTTTTTTTCCTGTGTATCACCTCAGACTGATGCTGTGGTAATAGAGGAATGCTTTTCTCCTAATACATGTGAAATGTACCTCTCAACAGTGAAATGACACTTATCTCTGTACATACTATAGTTTTGAATGCCATATTTCTAGGAGGGTAAAACAAATTGGAAAGAGTAGTGGGAGGGCAAAGAAAGCATAAAAATTATTTGAAGGCTGGAAAAATACCTTGCAATGTGGAACTTGGTATTGAGTTCCCATAAAGAAGACTGGAACGTAACTGGCTCACAGTGTTCAAGTGCCTTTACAGGGAGAAAATTCCAAGGAAATTACAGTATGTGAGAAAGTAATAACAGGAAGCAATAGCTGTAAGCTGCAGTCAGATAAATTTGAATTGGAAATAGCAATGATAATGTGATTATGTGGAGAACTGGGGACAATCATAAGATATATGACGAGAAAAATCTGTTGTGGAGAATCTGTCTGTAACGAGGTCATTATCAGTAGCATGCTTTTTGTAAAAACTTACAAGAAACATTTTGGCTTTCATATCCTGTTTGTGTAGAAGCTATGGAAAAAACCCCACTTTTCTTAATTAAGGGAGGAGAAAATGTTCTGGGAGGTTATCAAAAATGCAGGACAAAAACATTTCTTGTGGCAAAGGCTCAAAGATGCATATTTTCTAAAAAATAAAATGCAAATGTTCTGGCAAATGCTAGAGTTATAATACTCGGCACTTCAAAAATCAGTCATTTTAGTACTACCTCATTGTGGCACTTATGTTTTGAAATAAATATGACTGTAATAATCTTTGTCAAAATGGTCTTAAGCTGTTTGAGAAGGATCAATTGCTTTGCTTTTGCCTTCAAGAATGGCAGCTCTCATGAAAGGAGGAGTTCTCTAAATGCTTTGAAATACTCTACAGGCGGGAGAACAAGTAAAATTGGAGGTAAAATTTCCTAACCTGTTTTGTACGACTGTGATATGAAAATAACTTTTTCTGGCCTTTGGGAGGGTAGAGAAGTCTAGTTTCAGGAGAGAATCTGAACTTCATGCAGTATTTTTGACCTTGTTTGTTCACTCTGTAGTTTGCCCAAGGGTTATTTATACTCTGTGTGCTTGAGCTGGATACTCATCCCTTTACAAAAGTAACGGTGCTGTGGGGCTTGGTATTATGAACAATTGTGGATGATAGCTTTCATAAAATGGCCTTGAAGAAGTAGCTTGTGTGGGAGTCAGAGCAGAGCTCCTGGGCTCTGGCAGACATTGTTACCATAAGATCTACAGAGATGTCATGGAAGAGTTCCTCAAGAGAGATCTAAAAAAGCCATGCAAGTATTCACTGAGCAAGTTTTTTAATGAGAATCGTTTCCCATCTGTTTTTCTTTGGAAAGATTCATCCCTTTTGACTGCAAGGGAGGAAGAAATATTGCAGCAATAACGTGTCTTGGGGGAAATGGGGGCAAGGGATGGTGCTTCACTGAGCCTGAAGCTGATGGAGCTGAGTTGGGTCTTGCAGATATGAGCAGAGAGAGGAAGAGGGCTGGGGAGGAGGCAGCAGGAGCCAGGGAGGCCGGCACAGGTGCTGCAGAGCACAACCAGCAAGTGAGGGTTGCCTTTGGTCGTACCAGCCAGCCAGGTCTTGCATCTGACAGCAGCAGTGGAGCGGGACTGTCCCAGAAGTGGAGCCAAGTGAACAGTGAAACAATCACAGCTGCTCCTGGGAAATTTTTGTACATGCCAGGGCCAAGCTTTGCTTCTGCTTTTCTTTGATCTCTGTCTTGAGCTTCTCGTAGAAAACAGTAAGAGAGTTAGCATCGCATTAAATTGGGAGTTTGACCTCCTGAAAAAGGGGAGTTGAAAATCCAAAAGCAAAGCATGTGAATTCTTGTGGTTTAAGAGCAGACGTCCAGTTTAATATTATATACCTCCCGAAAGCACTACATATTTCCATCCAAATCTAAACCAGTGCCAAATACCAACGTCAGAGTAAGTGCTCTGTTTCTGAATTGGTCGTACAATACTTGAGCTCTCTTCACAAGGATGGCAGTCACTCTTTTCTCATACTGGTAGCTGGGTGTTTTATACTTCTCTTCTTAGTGTTTCGAACAACAGGACTAAAATTACTGAGTGATGATTCTTTCCTTCTCTGTTCCTTAGTCTAAGATACCAGGAGAAGTAGGAAAGTAGCCTTCTTTCACAAATGAATAATCCCAGCTTCTCTTCCTCAGTATTGCAGTTAATTCTAGGGTTTCATGCTTCAGGAGTAACATGTATGCCTAGTATTAGCAGTGTTAGCTGGTAATCTGCCGGGAGATGGGCTGTAATGCTTTAGCTTGGGGTCACCAAACAAGCTAATTTTCTATATATAGAGTGGTTTTAGAAAAACAAACATACGTGCTCTTGTGAAAGTACTGTAAATCAGATGTGAGAGGTAAAAATTTGGAAAGAAATGTTTTACCATTTGAAACTGTGTGAAATTATTTTCCCAAACTTAGAGATGATAGTTATTTCTCACGAAAACACTCCAAAAGACATGGTGCAGTGTTTCTTCCCAGCTTTTATGGAAGTTCATGATGTCTGTAGTGCTTGATTATCTCATTTGAATATGTGTGCTCTGGTTGCAGTGAGCATGAACCAGTTTCTCAAATTTTTAATCTGTTTATTTTGAAACTGACATTTGCTACTTTGGAGAAAAAACAATCCCTTAAAATTAGGGTTGGGTTTACCATGGCTGTTGGGTATTGTGATGTTTGTTGTATCTGAATATTTTGTTGTGCACTTTGTGATGCATTTACAGAGCAGTCGCAGATCGAAAGATGCAAATCCCCACTCTTATTGTAACCCAGCCTTTCACTTCCATAAAGCTGGAGACCTAATAGGATGACCAGTTTATTAGCCCCCAAAAAATTGCAAGGAAAAGCTGGAGGAAAGAAAGGCATAAATGCCTGCATTTGAATATTGGGATACCACAGATGAGGCTGGATTTAGTTACTTTTTTGGACACTGTAGAGACAACAGAAGAAGCTAATGGGCTCAGGCTGTGCAAAGGAAAGTATTTACGTGGACAGTGCTGGAAGCCTTCTTGCTTTCACCCTCTCCTTGATGAGATCTGTACTTCTGTCTCAGATCTTATTTTTGAACAAATACTTCTGGGAAAAAAATGCGTCTCTGTAAAAAAATCTTTTGGTATATTTTTGTCAGATGTTAGAAGGGAGAATGGTAATTTTTTTTTTTCTGAGAAAGAATAGGCATGGCTCCTACACTCTCGTGCAAGGCACAACAGCCTGAGACATCTCTGTAAGTACAGCCTCTAGAAGAGGAAGGATATCATGATGCAGACTATTACATAGCAAGTGTCATCCAGGGTAACACCCCTAAAAAGCCTGTTATGATCTGTCAATAAAGTAATCAGTGTAGAAAATGTCTGAAATGGATATTTCATCACAGCTGGACTAGCTGATCCTGACGGTCTCTTCCAACCTTGATGGCTCTGTGATCTATATTGGATGACTTGACTGCACCAGCAGCTCAAATCCACACCTCTTTAAGGGAAGCCTCCTGTGGGTCAGCTCCAGCCTGTAAGTTGCCTTGGAGACATACTTCAAGTGGAAATTGGAAAAGTTGACACAAGAGCTGTGCTTACAGAGAAAACCAAATTGTCATGAGTGGTATCAGAAAGAAACTACAGACTGTTTCTGTGTTCTTGTGATGCCTTGTCCGGCTACCTAGAAACAGAGACTAGACAGTAGTAAGGGAATAAAGATAGGTATTTATTTGAAAGACAGCAGAACTTTCTGTGTATCAGTATCCTCGTGTCAGGATATCTGTAAATATTAGGCAGAAAATAACTCATTAATTACATGCATTTTTCAAGCTCATAGATTTACTCGAGTGGCCTTTATATTACCAAGGGCAAGAAGAACCTTAATCTATCTTCTGAAGTGAAGTCATTAAGTTGGGAACAAATTAGCAAATCATCTGTATGCTCAAGACTTTGAGGATAAACAACTACCTAAGTTCAGAATATATGAAATAGTAACAGCATGACTCTTACGTCTCACTGCAGTACATCCATGTGATCACATTCCACTTTTATTTTGCACACAGCTTTTTCTAAGGACCTCCTCAAAACTTGGATTATGCTTTTAACGTCTTGTGATTCTGGCATTCAACGATGATGAGTTCACATAGTTAAATTTGCAGTGCTTAAAATAACAAAACAAAGCAACTAAAATAAAAAAAAAAATGCAACCCCCAAAGCTTTTGTTAATTTAATTCAGATGTCTTGTTTGGAGACCATTCAATTAAGCACAAAAATAGGATAATTTTTAGTTCAGTGAAAAGGTGAATTTTTAAGTTTTAATTTCTTTATTTCTTGTTGTATAATTGTGCTTCTTATGTGTACTGGAAACTGTCTGGGTAGCACAGTGTCAGTATTTTGTTTGTCTGTATTGTCTTGCTTTCCTTTTTTTCTGCTCAGTCCAAAAAACCAGTTGTTTCCAGGTCCAATTTCTAGATCTAGCTTCAGAGTCAGTTTCAAAATACGTGCTCTTTGTTTTTATAAGTCTTCATAAATGATGAGATTTTAGAAAGAAAATGTTCAGTTTTTGTAGTCTTTAGATTGCAGAAAATAATATCATATATAAAAATTCACTTTGACCTTGTTTTATCATTACTTGATGCCAAAAATGGTATTTGCATTATGAAAATAATGGTTTAGCTGGAGTTAGGTAAAAGTGAGTGTTTAGTTGTAATAGTGCCATGTGAAGCTGCAGACACAATAGTTGAAATATTGGTGACGTTTCCCTCACCGTTTTCATGAAAACTAGCATTCTTCACAATTAGTTGTTCGTTGTCGACCCGGGAAGATCACTGAGAGCAGGAGATCTCCTGTGACCACCCAGGCAGACACTGGGCAGTGTGATATGCCATCAGGACTACTGCCAAGGACCAAGGAAGTAAAATCAGTAGAGAAGCTGAAGAGCGGGTGCGTGACTGTTGCATCAGTGATGCAGCGAGTCAGGCTGCCTTCGACTTCATCAGGTGCCAGTGTGAGACTGGTCCCAAAAGAGGAAGAGAGTAGGAGGGTGGGAGAGGAAAGCCTCCTGCTGGCAGCACCAGTGCCCCACTGGAGGCTGACATTCATTCTTGCCTTTGCAGTGGGTGCTCTTTTTGTAGGTGATTGCAAACTGAGTGTTCCCTATCTTCTGGACCTGGAAAGGAAGATGTTTCTGTCAGTTTTCTGGAAACTTTAGGTGCACGAATGACACCAAGCTGCAGTTCAGGCAGGATGTTTGTCTACCCTGTATCGTAGGAAGATTGTTTTATTGACTGTTCCATAACCCCAGCAACCACTGTGCGCATAGATTGCACGTGCCCTGATGCTATTCAGTGGCATCTGTACCTTGGCTTGCCCTGAAGAATCTTCCTCCAAGTAATTGCTGCTGTGGCTGCCCATGTGGCTGCTGCAAACTCATGGCAACAGGTCTGAGGGTTACTGTAGGACCACAGTGCCTCTCTGAGAGACAGAGATTCCTGCAAGATGTCTGTGAGCATGGGGAACATTGTTTTCCATGGTGGCCTTGCACAAGGCTCTCTCATGACCGGGCTTGCAAAATGCTGCTGTGGGACTGCCAGCCAGGGCTCCTTGGGGTTTGGCTAATGCAGGCCCTTTGGAGAAGAGCATGACAGCTCAGCTGGTGACTCCACTTCCTGTGTAGTAGGGAAGCAGGTGAAGTGCTGATGGGACTATAGGGATGAATTGATGCCCACTTGCCACGGGTTGTACGCTTGCATTGATGTGCAGCAAGAGGCTGTTTGGAGGTTTAGGTTTGATTTGTACTGCTGGTCAAGTGTGTTGGTAGCACTTGACAGAAGGCTGTCAGTCTTAGCTATTGCATGGTTGAAAGTTGTGGTTTGGGGCTTTTCTTTGTTGTTATTTCATTAAAACAGCATTCCTAACAGTTGAAGAAGGTGCAAAATTGTCACAGTTAAAGTGTTCACTGGAAATATAACTGGAGGATGGAGTATACTGAGAGATCAATTTAGCAGGCCTTCTGTTTAATTTGGCAAAATCTCAAATGCCATTGAGTGGTAGTGGGTTATTCAACTTCAGGTTATTCAACTTCGGCTTTGAATATTTTCTCTCCCTGTACTGTTTTCCCCTGTTGTTCCTGATTAGATGAATGACTGAATCAAGAGGTCTTTGGGAAGAAGCACATCAGAAGCAGTAGCACAGCTCTCCCACTATATGGCACAGGATGCTCTTTTCAGTCAAGGTGTATTGTTTTTTAGAGTATTTTGTGAGTAGGCATTTCTGTTAAAGTGAAGGCAGGAATTTAAATAAAAGTGTGAATTTGAGTTGTTATAAAGCAGCAGTAGGAAGAGAAAGCAAACAGGTTTCAGTTTGTGTGGAAGCAAAGAGGGGTAAAAAGAAAATCTCAAAGCAGCTTGTAATCCCTCTGTCTCCCTCTCACTTCGACTTAAACAGACGTCTCTGAAGTAAGCAGCTTATCAGGATTCCTGCTTACAAAACGCATTGTTTCAATTCAGGGCTGCTAGAAATGAAAATACGCTCAGGAGCTGTATCTCAGTGAATGATTTCAAAAATGCCACACTGTAGTTTTGGACTATCCAAAGCTGCATTTGCTGATTTGGTCATTAATTCAAGTTTAACAACACCATTGTTTCTGGTGTCCCACAGTTTGCTATCAGCCGTAGAAATGTTACTGTTCAAGTGCTTTACACAATGTGTGGAGAAGCCAGAGACTGAATGCCGTGTGCTGGGAACAACCGTCTTGATGCAGCTGCTCAGCGCTCAGAGGTCGTGGTGGAAGCTGCTCATGCAGTGCGAGATGTGGTGTTTCCCGGTGCTGCTCAAGAATGAAAAGTGGCACTGCTGAGGTGCCTCTCTGGTCTGGTCACTGTGACTGGGCAAGGTGGCTGGAGGCTGCCAGGCTGTCACCAGGGCTGCAGAGTGGCACTGGAAGCTCAGGGATACAGGTGCCATGTTTGCAGCCTGGTACAGCTCAGGGTGGGTTTGGAGAAGGCAGAGGGATGACCGTGTGATGGTCTCTTGTGGTGCTGAGGGTGCTGATGGTTTGGAATAGGGTCTGATTGCTGGATGTGGTTGTGTTTTATTCAGGGTGTGCTGGAGTGCAATACTGCAATTATAGTCAGAAACCTGGTAGTGTTTTATAGAAGTAAGTTTTCATTACTGTGTTTAACCCTCAGTCTCCATTAGGAGATTGTCCCTGTTCGAGATAAATTCGGAGGAATGTCAGAATTTGAACATCCTCTCTTAGAAGGCGAGTTCCAGCCACCCCTCCCCGCCCAGGTTCGGGAAAGAAATATTCCTCAGACGAAAGTGAAAGGGAATAAGCTATTTATTTAACAAACACTCGGGAAAAGACTAAAAATGCTTAATAATAAAACCTCTTGCTGTGGAGAGAAACTTGGGCAGATTTTAAAGTCCTTCTGTGGGTGTGGTCTCTCTCCTCATTGGAGCTGGGTCGTCGTGGGCCCACCTCCAGGGCCTCGGTGGAAAGTTCCCCTGGTGTGTTCTGATGTTGTTGAAACAGTTGAAACAGTCCAGAAGAGAAGAAGGGTGAAGCTGAAGTCCCAGGAAAAAAAGGTTTAACTCTCCGTCTCTCTCTGTAGAAAATAGAGCCGAAAGCTGGCTGAAAAACAGGAGAAGGGTGCTTACTCCACTCCTCTCGCTGCTGCAGCCGCAGAATGCAGAGGAGCGTGACCTTAGAGCACAAACTGCTTTGAAAAGTTCACCTGGCTTTTTTTTTCTTTCTCTCGCACCCAGTTTGAAAGGCACAGAAAGGCGCAAGAATCATGCCTGGGCATAGGGCAGGCGATGTGTTATACAACATCATAAAGTCACCCCAAGACAGAGGTATCCTTTATTGATGAGAATACTAGTAATAAATATAATATTTTTCATATACTATGATGCTACAGCTATTATGACATAGGTACAGGTTAAGGAAGATGTCTATTAAGGATCAGTGTACTCTGTGTTGTGCAATATCTGCTTTAATGCTGAGAATGGGAAGATGGAACATTTTGATTATATTCGGAGATGATTCTGAAGTAAAGATACTGTAAGGATACCAGTAAGGGCAGAGATACGTTTCTGAATAATGTAGAAATAATAGGTTGACTGTAAATAATAGGTCAGTTGTGGAAAAAAATACAGAACTGTCGTAATTGCAGAAAAAGTTAAAATGCCAAAATTGCATAATGTTCTGGGTCCTAAATGGCATACGAAGAACAGAAGTCAAGTGAAAAAACAGATTACATGCCAGATTGCAAGGAAGTAAAAATGACTGTAATTTTAACAGTGCGAAAACAGTGTTATGTTAGATGTGAAGATACTCTTCCGTTTGTAACGGCAAAAGAACTTCTAATCACTGAGGACATCATAACTGAGTTTCTGACATTTCTGTACTGCCTTTATGAGTTTCCTGAAAAGTGTTAACCACCTTCACTTACTTCTGTACTGAAAACAATTTTTGAAATTGTAAAATGCCTTTCTTTGTGATCGTTTTAACAGAACCTGTAGTTCCTCCAGGATATTGCTCAGCAGCTGGGAGGAGTAAAACTGCTCTCCCCTTTGTGATCTTGAAGTGACTAAATTGTTCCTAGATTTTAGTCGTGCTACGAAATCACATTTCCCAGCCCTCCCTAACTACTACAGACATACAGTGCTCTCCTATTCTGTCTGGGTGAAGTCATTGTTGACTAGCAATGTTGTATAAAGTAATGCAAACACATTAAAGTTCTTGAAACTTCAGAGTTGTTTTTTATTTGTGTGTTGTACATTTACAGATGTATGCATGCTCTAGAAAGGGTGCCTTGACTGCTGGGTATTTTTGTGTTAATATTGTCAGAATATTGCACGAAAAGTAAAGTGTCAGAAAAGTCAACCTTGTAACAGCTCAGATCTGTGCAAGAAATCCCTCTTCCCTTCAGAGGAGGAACTATTCTGTGTAACCAAAACTTAAGTAGCTGAAAGTTCCTAATGATTTCAGCCCTGGCTTCCAGCAGAAATTACTGTGACTGTTTGTTTGGGTTCTGATGAGTTGAGTTTATCTGTTCTGCAGAACAGCTGAGAAACTAGCATCAGGAATAAGCACGTAGGTAAATGGTGGTTCTCACTAGTTTTCTCTTTCTGGGTTGTGAGTATTGTTTTTTGGAGGTTTTTGTGGTTTGTGGCTAGAGCACCATTATCTAATGCGATGAACTTGTTTGCTTCTGGTGCATCATCTCCCTTAACCCCAGCCATGGCACCAGTGCTGGCCAATGAATAGGGTCAGCTCTGTTGAATCCACAACTTGGAGAAACAACTGTGAAGGTCCAAAAACCTTTTAGCCACTGTTCATCTTAATATTTGTTTTCTAGTTCATTTGTGCTAAGAGGAAAGGGGTCCACCTGATGCTGTAATGTTTCGCTCCACATTTTTTGGCACTGATGTGCACTGTCCTTTTTCTGTTGGCTCCCACAGTAACCGTGAATGTGTTTACATTTAAATGTGTCCAAACTACACATCCAGGGAAGATGAACAAACCTGGTGTAAGGTCTAGAGAAAAAGTCCTATGAGGAACATTTAAGAAAACTGGCATTGTTTAGCTTGGAGAAAAGGAGACTCAAAAGTGACCTTATCACTCTAAAACCACATACATGAAAGAAGGTTGTAGCAAGCTGAGAGTACATCTCTTTTAAGTAACAAGCAATAGGACAAGAGGAAGTGGCCTTAAATTGTGCTAGGGGAGCTTTAGATTGGATAGTAGAAAAAAATTCTCCACTGGAACAGTAGCATTAGAACAGGCATTCCAGGGGAGTGGTTGAGTCACCACCCCTGGAGGTATTTAAAAGATGTGTAGATGTGGTGTTTAGGGACATGGTTTAGTGGTGTACTTGGCAGTACTGAGTTAATGGCTAGACTTAATAATCTTAGAGGTCTTTTCCAGCCAAAATTATTCTTTGATTCTGCAGTCTAAACCGAGACTTGCGACTCCTGGGAGCTGTGGACGCTGGCAGTTGTGAACACTGTCTCGGACTCTATAGATGTTTAACTTAAAGGAAGTTGTCCTGCTGTTGCTGGTGACACTCCCAGATTCAGCAGTGCTGGTGGAAGATGGCCTGATCCGTTGAGTAAGGCTGGCATTTTGCGTGGGGTCTGGGCTTTTCCTGGGGTCTGTGTACCTGCAGTAGCCCAGAAGGACGCAGGATAGAACAGACTTTGCAGTGTCAGTGACAAGGTGCTGATATCCATTTTTCTGCTTGTTTGTTTTTTTTTTCTTCTCTTGGGGAATTCATAAGGGATGACTTTCATTAGTTAATCGTTTTCAGGCGTGGTACTTAAAATTTGGCTAAGCATTCAGCAAGTGCCATGAGAATACATGGTGAAAATGGATCCTGTCATTCAGCTGCATTATAAAAAGGGAGAATATCATCAAAGCTATGGTTTGTTGAGTGCAGAAAGAAGCATAAGGCCCTGAAATTTTTTCCTTAACTGAAGGTGGCAGGAGTATGCTTAGCCTGCTGGCATCCTTCCCAGGCCAAGCAGAAATGTAGTAGCTTAATATGACGCGATGAATCAAGTGCAGAGTTGCTTTTTTTCCTGTCAAGATTGTATGTAGAATATGATTCCATAACAATAAAGACACACTTCTAAAATAGTGGGTGAGATAGAAGGACAAAAACTATGAACAAACCAAAACCAGAAAGGGTATATGATCACAAAACTGGTCTTCCTACTTCTGCTGTCAAGCTCTAGACTTTTTGGTGTTATTGAGGGGGGTGGGGTGGTGGTACGCGTGCAGTGGTTTCATGCTGTGATTCATGTACCAGGCCATTTGTTTTAGAAAGAAAACCAAAAGCAGCACAACCACCCTGGTTTCCACTTGGGGTGCTGTGTAGGATTCTCTGTCTTGCTGTAAAATTGTGTAGTTCTACATACGCCTTGTATAGCTGCCTGTGCAAAATCCTGTTTGTGCTCACTCATTCCGTGTTCAGCTCATGGCACTGTATTTATGCCTCTTTCTTTAGGTTTCCATGATCTAAAATGGCAGTATATTACAGGGTTTCTTAGGAGCTAAATGCATTGCTTGTTTACATGCCAACAAAGGAGTCAAAAGTGTAAGAGTTTATAAAGTCCTGGGCTTAAATAAATGAGTAGTAAACTTTAAGGGATGTTGGAAACTTGATGTGTTTTATAGTTTATAGTGAAGTTAGTGAGTGCTGGTCCCTACATGAGTGTGTCAGAAGGCTGTATCCTTTTTCCAAAGAGGTGCTAATCTTAAGGCTCAGTCCTGCAAGCGTTGCTGGTGTAGACCTTATTTTAAAATATCGGTTCCTCTCACAGCTTTCCAGGAGCTGTTGTATTAAAGTAACCCATCACGGGACTTTTATAATGGTTCACTTTTATTACTCTTACAAAATATGTCAAGAATGATTTGTATTTAAGGATAACTCTGAAGACAGAATTGCTGTTAGAGGTGTTTGAGGTGATGACACTGTGTTGTCTTAAAGGGAGGATTGCAAAGAAGGGAGGAAAGCTGCCTGGCATGGGAGTAGGAACTCTGGGCCCAGTCAAGTCATTTGAAGCACTTTACTGCTTGTGCCTTGGCTGCGAACTCACATCTCAGCCTGAGTAAATACACTCGTGTCTTCTGAAATACAAGTATTGGCAATCCCAGTGCCATGGCATTTTGTCAAGTCTTCTACCTCAGTTTTACCTTCTCAAGGTCCCATTTTCAGCTTTCTAATTTTCAGTAATTTAGGCTGGTATATTTTCCGTGTCAGAAATATGTCTAGGGCTGGGTTTTCTTTTTTCCTACATGTTTGTTTCAATTTGATTAAAAAATAATGTACTATTTTTGAGAAGGCAGCTAGGGGAATTACATCGTTTCTTAGAGTTTGACAAAAATAAATTCTGGAGGACTCTTGATTGTTAAATAATGTAATACAGTGGAAACTGCTGTGGGAAACCAGAAGAAAACAGTGGAGACCTCTTAAACAGCTTGTGTGAAGCTGCAGCGGCAGCAGAGAGGAGTTATTTTCACAGCTGTATTTTGTTTGGAGTTAGGGGAGCTGAGGAGCTGACACTGGCTGACCATAGCATGAGAGCTGCTGATAGCGGATCCATAAGGATGTCAAGACTTGGAACAAAATGACTTGTGGTAGGAAGTCTGAGATGAACTTTTGAGGTCTAAAGTGGAAAATAATGCCCCAAAAGTCCTGACACGTGTCCCAAAGCCTAGAGCATTGTCAGGCCAAAGGACATGGAAGCCCAGAGCAAACTGCGGCAACTTTGCTGAAAGGTTATTTCATGTTCGTATCAGGGTAGCAAATTGCCGTGGCACTGCAGTCCACTGCTTGTGCTCCTTTCAGGTGTGTAGGCTGTGATCCAATTGAAACAAATTTGGCATTATACTGATTTTTGAGGGTTTTTTTGGAAAAGAATCTCTTTCCCACAGGAGTCCATTCAAAGGGGAGAGAGTTCAGTATTCTTCAGAAAATACCCTCCATCACTGGATCAGAGGTCAGGATAATTAACAGAAGTGTTAATTCTCCATGAATAACTAATGTCAGTGCTGCAGACACCATCCACATAGCTGTTTGTCTGTCCTGATGATTTTTACACTGCAGGCCGCTGTTATTATGCCTGAAGATGCCAGGTTCCTTAATTTTTAAGTACCTGGCTTTAAACACAAGCATTTAAAATACCCAGACCAACAAAGAACCCAGTAAACAACCAAAAAAAACCCCGCCAAACAAAACCTGTGAGCAGTGAACACTTGAATACATGGAATGAGATTTGATTTTGTTTCTGTAGTGCTTGTGTGAACACATTTCCTGTGTGAAGGCTGCATCCTAGATGGGGCTCACTTAAGTGAGTTTTGCAATCTGTTATTGCCTGGGGAACTCAGTAATTTAACTTCAGAATTACTTGTTACCAATTACAGAAGTACTTGGAGAACCTCATCTGTAAAGGGACAGAAATACCATGTGAAAGACAAAGCCATAAG
>VYZQ01054097.1:12500-23082 GCA_013400655.1 Mystacornis crossleyi | reverse complement strand
TGTACTAGAGTTGATCACCATATAAACAATGGAAATTTCCTCAAAGACTTTCATCACACCTTCTAGCTAAACAGCTAACAAAAATAAGCCCCCAAACTCACTATCACTATGAATATGAAGCCTGTAGAGAGTAATCATAGGAGTCAAATCAAGCTGCTGAAACATATTTAAAGATCAGGAGAAGACTAAGCTCCCTGTATCCTAGAAATGCAACAAGAAGTTTTGCCAGCCAAGACAGAGTATAAGTTTATTTTCTCTCTTCACCTTCCTGCAGAATGGTACCTTACAGTGAAAGATACTAAAAACAAAATTTTTGACACCACCTCATGGTGCTGATAGACTATCACACACCATCTTTATCAGTGAAATTCTGTATGTTATAGTAAATTTGCTTCTGTGATCATCCCTTTATTTGGTGTGCAAGAGTAACCTCTATTACTCCTGCCAGACACAAAATATTCCCATCTTCTCTGTTTTCCCCTTTGTTTTTTGGCAAGCTGTGTTTCAGTGATGGTCAGGAATCAAGCTTCCTTGCATGCCACTGCACAGCTGGTCTGAGCCCTTGTTCAGTGAGATGTTTAAAGCACATTTTTAAATGTCAGTTGTCCGATAAGCTTCACTTGCCTGAAATTTTAAAGCTGTGTCAGTACCCAGATGAGTTCATGCTCAAGTGATTCATGGAGGAGGTTCATAGAGCTAGTTGGTGGCTAGCTTTACTTTGAAATAACATCAAACTGATGGGATTAACTAATATGACACACTGGTTTAATCTGGTTCCACAAATCATACATTCTCGTATTTTAACAATTTCCTCTGATTATTGTTGCAAACGGAATAAAGTCCAAAGAGGTATATAGAAACTCTCTATGTGAAATGTATTTAAGTATATTTCAGGCTTTTAAAAGGCCAGTTGCAGAAAGCAGGGAACATCTGGGAGAATCAGCAGAGTTCAAATATTAAAACGTGAATAATCATAGAGAACCATTTTAAATCATTTCTCCAACTACACAAATAGCCTGCAAATGAGAAATAGACCATACTACTTAAGAAACTTAATTTTGTCTAAGTGTATTCAGAAAAATTGAGGACTTCTTGGTGCCTTACTAGATAGAAGTGTCAGAATTGAGAATTACATTAAACAAAGGATGGAGGTCTACATGAAATAAGTGTTCTGTGATCCAGTCATAGCATACAATGTCACTTATATTCCAACAGTTTGAAATTTTACACAATTACTTTAGGGAGGCCTTCTTCAGTTAACCAGTCCAAGTACCTTGCATCGAAGAGCTTAAAAATGCTGACATATTCTCTGAATTGCTGTTGTTGATTTTCAGGATTTGATCATCAGAGAAGCTCAAGAGGCCTGGCAGAAAATAATACGCTGATATATAAAGGAGGTCAAAAACTAAAAAAGCTTATCTAGTTACTTGAGTAAGTGATGTGACTTAGTGAATTCATTGTGAGTATTGACCCTCTGCAATTTAACATTACAATTCATAACTGAGAAGAATATAGAAAATCATTACATAACTAATGATAAACAGGTTGTATGAGACAAAAACTGAAGACTGGTTACACATATGGATGGAGTAGATGAGACTGGACTCTGGCCAGTTGGGAAACTGAATGTAGTCAAGAAAATATTTATTTTTCAGAAGAGGATATGTGTAATTTTATGCATGTATAGCAATAATAAAGGAAAGTTTTGGTTAAAAGTAGGCCTCTATGTTAGCAGCAATGAATAGAAAAGATATTTTGAGTTATGTTTATTGATAATCTAAATACAAGTTGCCAGTGTTGTATTGTTGCTAAAAAAGAAAAAAGTGATATTTGATACACTCAGGGAAAATAATGAGCAGAGACAGAGAACTTCTGATCCCTTTATTACCTCTAAACAGTAATTAGTACTGCAAAATCATTTTGAAACTGAAAATGTCTCTGAGGAAAGAGAAGAATGTTTATAGTTTAAGGAAACCTGCCTCATAGAGAAAGACACAGAAACACACTAAATGAAGAAGAAAAGCATATTGAAGCCTAAATCCCAGTAAATGGAACACAGATTTAACAGTGTGACGCTGCAGCCCAGCACTGAAAAAAGCCATGTGTGTGGGTGCTTGACACATTCAGGATTTTCATTTCATTTGTTTCCAGAAACTGATTAATTTATGACCAAGAAGAGAAACCTACTGTGGTCTGTTCTGTGTTGACTGTCGCTTAACATTTTAAAATAAATATAAGGCTTTTTTTCTAAAATACATGCCATGGCTAAAAAACGAATTAATGCCATAATGACACAATCACTTGCATCAAGCCACCTAATACAAAGTATCCTGTTCTTGTCCAGCGAGAACATATTTCTGGGCTAAGTGTGACATTTTTATCATTGTCTCCTGGATGTATCTGCAGAAAATGCATCCACTGCCAGAGGGACATATACAAGGAACCTGTTCTCCTTCACTCAACATATTTCTGCATCTTAACTGGGCTTTGTTCAAATGACCCCAAAGGCTCACAGAAAAACTAAGGTTTAGGCGCATGAGGAGAAACTTGTCTTGTGTCACGAAGGGTCTGTTCTGCCACCCACTTCACTGAACACAAATTTTCCTACAAGATCCACAGTCTCCACCTTGGTGAAACTGAAGGTAGATTTCTGAACCTATATGATTAATACCTGTCTCTTTCCATCACTGACATCAAAGTACTAGTTGATGAAACATTTTCCTACTAGATTATAGCATAACTTAACAAATGTAGGTAGATTATGGCAGAACCGTGGATAGCATACCTCAGGAGTTTAGTGAAGAGGGGAACATGAAGATTTTGCCTCTGAAATGTCTTATTTTCTTCATTTTAAAACTTTTGTGCCATTCTCTCATCTTTATTGAAAACTGAATGATTTCTATAGTATGACCATTTCTGATTAATCACTCTATCTCATTTTCCTCTTCTGAATTGCAATAGCTTGTCAGAGAGATTCATTGCAGCCTGACTTCCATCTTGAGGACTAGCTGTAATTAGTTTTGAATTGTTTGTGCCTTTTTTTCTGAAGTTGCTCAGTTTCCTCATTTTTCTTATTTTTCTTTTTTTTTTTTAATATCAACTCACCTCAGAAGCAATCAAATGAACACTCACAATATTAATTGGACTGTAGAGACATTAAGGTATTTTATTCCTGGTAGTAATATCTTCCCATTTTATTTTCCCCATTTTAAACAACAGCAGCAGCCTGAAGTACAAACATTGAAAGCTAGAATTCTGCAGAAACACCATTTCATGCTTTTTTGTTTGCATACTGCAGAACACTGCCTTTGATCGTATTGAAGGCAATCTTTCTCCCTTTTTTTCTCTCAGATGTAGCAAACTGGTTGTATGTTCCACTTTTCATGTTAGGCACCCTACTACTGCATAAAAGTTGAGTTCACAGAATCACAGAATGACTGAGGTTGGAAGGGACCTCAGAGGTCACCTAGTCCCAATATCCCTGATCAACCAGGGTCACCGAGACCCAGTTGCATAGGACCATGACCAGCTGGCTTTTTAATATCTCCAGGGAGGGACACTCTAACACCTCTCTCAGCAACCTGTGACAGTGTTGGGTTACTCTGAGAGTGAAAAAGCGGGTTTTGATGTTAAGATGGAACCTCCCATGCTTCAGTCTGTCCATCACCTCTAGTCCTGTCTGTAGGCACGACTGGAAAGAGCCTGGCTCTCTCTTCTTTGCACCCTCCATTCAGGTATCTGTAGTCATTGATGAGATCCCTCAGAAACTTCTTTTCTCCAGGCTGAACAGTCCCAGCTCTCTCAGCCTTTCCTCATCCAAGAGATGATCCTGTCCCTTTATCACCTTCATGGCCCTTCACTAGACTCTCTCCAGCATGTCCACGTCTCTCTTGTACTTGAGACCTCAGAACTGGTCATAACATTCCAGGTGTGGCCTCACCTGAGCAGAGGGGAAGGACCACTTCCCTAAACCTGCTGGAAACACTTTGCTTAATCCAGCCCAGGACACCAGTAGCCTTTTTTGTGGCAAGGGCACATTGCTTGCACATGCTCAACTTGGTCTTTGCGAGGCCTCCCGGGCCTTGCTCTGCCACACTCCTTTCCAGATGGACAGGCCCTAGCGCTTGGGGTTGTTGCTTTCATAGAGCAAGACATTCCACTTCTCCTTGCTGAACTTCCTGAGGTTCTTGTCAGCCCATTTCTGTCGTGCATTTGGGTCACTCCAGATAGCAGCACAACCCTCTGGTGTATCAGCTACCCCTCCCAGTCTTGTGTCAGCAGCAAGCTCCCTGGCTTACTTTTGTCACCTATGTACTTACAGAAGCCCTCTCTGTTGTCTTTGATGTATCTCATCAGATTCAGTCCCAGGTGGGATTTAGGTTTCCTAATCACATCTCTGCATGCTTGTATAGTGCCTCTGTTTTCCTTCCAGGTTACCCATCCTGGCTTTTATCCTTTGTATGTTTCCATTTTTTGTGTTTAAGTTTGGCCAGGATCTTCTTGTTCACCCACACAGGCTTCCCAGCATTTGTGCCTGACCCTTCTACTCACTGGGATGGACTTCTCTTTGAGTTTGGAGAAGGTGATCCCTGAATATTAACCAGCTATCTTGGGCCACTTCTCTCTGCAGGGCATCATCTCATGAGACTCTTCCAAGCAGATATTTGAAGAGGTCAAAATCTGCTTTCCTGAAGTCTAGCATTGTGACTTTGCCTACAGGATTCTGAACTCCATCATTTCATAGTGACTGGTCTTATCACCCCCAACAAAACCCTTCTTGTTATTGAGTAAAAGGTCCAGCAACACCCTCGCCTCATTGGCTCCTCTTTCACATGAATCACCTGTCATCAGTCCTTTCCAAGACCAATCATTTATGGCCTTCTGTGTTGCCCCCTCAACAGATACTGGGGTGTTTGAAATTCCCTGTAAGAAGGGAATGGGAAGCTGCATCTGGTTCTCTGTTGGAGACTTCATCCCCTTGTTCTTCCTGGTCAGGCAGCTCATAGCAGATATCCACCACATCACCTCCACTCGTCTGCACTTTCTCCCTTACTCATATGCTCCCAGTTGGGTCATCATCCGTTGCCAGGCAGAGCTCCATGTGTTCCAGTTTCTCTCTCACATGAAGGCCTATTCCCCTTCCTCACTTTCTCAGGCTGTCTTTCTAAATAGTCTGTATTGCCGCCATGCAGGCATGGGAGTCTCTGGGCAGCAAGAAGGAAGAGTTGAGCTGTTCTCTGCTCCCCAAGAGAGCTATATACTGGGTATCTCAGAGGTAATGACACCTCTTGGCAAGACTGGAGAAAGCTGCAGAGCAGATGCTGGCTTTCAGGTATCCATATCAAAACCCTTTTCTCTGAGGCTGGATGATTGATTTCAATAATCAGAGATACTCAGGGACAGCAATCTCTGAAAAAGTAATGTTTTCATTCACTGTAAAACCTAATTTTGTTCTTTAAGTAACTTTGGCCATCCTGGCCTTTATGGTATCAACACTCTGCTTTGCCAGATGAAACTACCAGTCAGAAGCTTGAATCAGATCTGCAACTGATTGAGACCTCATATCTCTGACCATATTATTCACTGTGTCATTTATATTCTTTTGTTCTCACAATGCACTGATTGAAAAAACCGTTTTTGAAGAAGCTGTAACAAAGCTATTGAAGGTGTCCTTATGCCTCATACTGTAACTGTCATTACAGACGGCTGAAAGCTGTCTCCTAAAGCAAGTCAAAAAGGAAACCAAGATGAAGCAATCAAAGAAAGCTGGCACACTACGGCAGGGAATTCAGTGGAGAAAAGAAAAAGAGGCTCACACAGAAGCGGCAGGACAGGAAATGTAAAGTGTGTGATTTTCTTTCACTGTCACTGTAGAGAAACCACTTTTATTTGATAAGCGTTGAATAATCTCTACCAGTAATGCAATGAAAAAAAATCTGAAATTCTACATAAAAACATTAATTAGCAATGTCACAGTTTTGCTAAATAATTTTGCATCTTTCCTCTGTTTCTACATTACCTCAGAAGAAAACTCTTCTGAAAAACTCCAGATTTAGCTATGAGTAAAACCAGTGAATGCAAGACATAAATTGGTGCAGTTGTATTTGTTGTAAGAGCTTCTAGATGCTGTGCTTCCATTTGGAAGTGAAGCTTTCCAAGAACCATGGAGAGATGTGGACTGTTGGGTGTGACTGGATATACTCAAGTGAGCAGCAAAATTAAGTTTTGCAGAGTTTAATTAGAAGGCACCACTGATGTATATGTTGTCTTGCTCTTCCAGAACAGAAGGGATGTAAGAAATGTCTTCAACATTTTATAGTTGCTACCACCAGAGTTCAAAATGTCCCCATCAAGACAATAGTTTTGTAAGTTATTGAGAACACACTCACAACTGAGTAACTGAGGTCTAAAAGATTAATTTCAAGTTGTCCAGGTATCTGCAGTGCAGCAGACATGTTTCTAACATTCCAGGTTAATGTTACAACTACTAAACTTTCCCTTCTTTTCTGTAAGTGCATATTCCATTATTGCTACTCACATCAGTTCTCCAATCACCAGCCTTTCGTTTTGATACCTGGTCAGAGGAAACGTGCATGATGGAATACTGCTGGGCCCTTCTGAATGATGGAAATGGCATCCAAATACACCTAATAATAGCTAAAATGCTTTTCACTTGCAATAAAAAAGTCCTATTGCTCACAACTGAAAGACAAACAGAAAATAACAGTATTCATACTCCAAATGTATTACAAGCAGATGTAAATTTTTCCACTCTCATCCCCTCCACAAATTTTTTTAGAAATTGTCTAGAAAGGAAGCAGCTCTCAGATAAATTTCTTCTCCAGCATCTTTTCATACAATTGCATATATACAATACAAACAAACCTATCATCTGCTATTTTTACATGATAATTTTAAGGAAAGTTAGTCACATGAAAGCAGAATTTAAAGATCCTGTTTACAACTTCAAGTGCATTTTCCTTACACTCTCTCTCTTATTTAAATTTTTCTGCTTTATGACTGCTCTGGCCATGCTATACTCTCCTGATGAAACCTGATCCACCCTCAAGCCTGTAGGGTTTGTGAAATTATTAGGTATTATGTGGAGTTAAATTTTCTGGACTTGTAGCAGGTCTGATTACATGCTCACTGGTCTGCAGTGGAACTAACATAGAGATGATTCATGTAAATTATTGTTTCATTTCTAACCCTAATAAGTCAGCCTTTGGGGATACATATGCAAACAGTAAGAAAATACACCACACCCTTTTAAAGGATCCCTTTTGGGAAACAAAGGTTTTCTTTGCTCAAGACAACCCTTTTAATATGACTAGGTTCACACACTCCTAGTGGAAGTGTGTAACTAAGAAAACAGGCCTGTCTGTTCAGGAAATGTTATCAAACTGAAACCAGCAGAGTTCACCTTATCTTTGGTCTTTCCTCATTTTGATTTAAAGAAAGGAGCCACAAGTGCAGTGCTTTAATTCCCAGAAGTTTCTATGGAGCTAGGCAAATGAAAAGGGAAGTGCACAATAGACCTTTTTGTTTGCTGTTTAATTCTTCCTTTGTCACATCCCAAGAACAAACAAAAAAAACATGATTTCCATTTCACTTTGTTTTGCCTATTGCTCTCTTTTCTTTTTTTGTCCACGTATATATGAAGAACACTGTTTATAAAGGATTAAAAACATTTTTGATCTACATTCTAATTATTATAAAATTAATGCTGTTCTATTCAAGTACCCACAGAAGCAGTTCTCAGTGTCTCTTTTGGAAAGATATTGAGGAACTCTGCTACACTTACACTTATCTCAGGAGTGCTACACACCTCCCCAAGGTGCCTGGAATCAAACAGTCTACTGCAAATCCCTTTCACAATACCTTTCATTGGACAGGGTGCTGGGCCATCTTGTCTAGACCATGCTTTTGCCGTGAAAGGTTGGACCAGATGATCCTTGAGGTCCTCTTCCAATCTGGCATTCTATGAAATATTGTACAAACATTACTTCAATTGCATGATCTTGGCAGTTACAAATATCATCCAATATTTAAATCCTCCAGTGTGATACAGAGGCACTTTCTCCCAAAGCCTGTGACTGTTATTAATGGCTCATCCTCACTTCTTGAGGAAAGAAATAAAATTTTAGTTGTCGATGGTATGCAACACAGGGATTTTACACTCTTCTTTACAAGTAAGTTGGTAATGTCAGCTGAGATGTCTTCACACAGTCAATGGTATCTTGCCACCTTTTCAGAACAAGGACTCATACTGTGTTGGGACTTTGTCTTGCCCATGGATAACATGCCTTTCTAAACAGCATACCTGTTTAAAGAATATCAGGTTCCATGCATGGAAATGTGTTCAGTAAAGATGGTGATGGACGTATTTCTGGAACATAGAAAGTTGCTTCTTACACAAGCTAGAAGGCAGGTACCAAAAAAGCCTGGAGACAAAATGAAGGATAACCTGAGGACCTGTGAGAGGAACACAGAGCACGGAACTATAATTTTTTTAAGAAGGTACATAAAGAAAGTGATCTGACAGCTTGGGGAAGAAGAAAAGCAAAAGCCCAACAGCAGTGTTCCTGCCCTCCCTCATATCTTGTCTTTCCAAAGCACGCAGTTTTGCATAGCATAGCTTTCTTGTTCCCTCCCTTTTTATCCACTCCTTTCAGTTTCACCCCCAGTGCTTCCCACATATTCCTTTGCCCTTCTCATTCTAGGCCTCTTTTCCATAGCTTACTTGCTTCACTCCTTTTCCCCACAAACATTTGCTTCCCACAAACATTCATCCTTTGCAATTTCCTAGTGACTCTGCAGAACCGCATGACTCTGAAATGACCTGGGTTTGGGTGTTCTCACACCCTCTGGAGTAGACTGTCTGCAAGCAAGAGTAAGCTTCCAGGAGTCTGTCCTTGTTTTAGTTAAGGTAGGGTTAATTTTGTTCTTAGTAGCTGTTACAGGGCTGTGTTTTGGATTCAATGTGAGACTGATGTTGATAACACACTGATGGCTCAGTTGTTGCTCGGCAGTGTTTGCCCTGAGCCAGGGGTTCTTCAGGTTCCTGTGCTCTGCCAGTGAGGAGCTGCACAAGGACCTGGGAGGGAGCATGGCCAGAACAGCTGACCCGAACTGGCCAGAGGGATATTCCTGACCATAGAACATCATGTGCAGTATTTAAACTGGGGGGAGTTGGCTGGGTGGGGCTGATTGCTACTGGACAAGCTGAGCATCGGTCAGTGGGTAGTGAACAGCTTGACTGTGCATCACTTACGTCTCTTGGGTTTTATTTCTCTTTCTCTCTCCTTTTCATTACTATTGTTATTGTTGTTACCATTAGTATTATTAGTGGTATTAATATGTTTTATTTTTCTTCAATTATTTAACTGTTCTTATCTCAGTCCATGAGGTATAGTCTTTTTCCCTTCAATTTTCCTCCCTGTCAAGGTGGGGGAGTGAGCACGCTGCTGCATGGTACTTAGTTGTCAGCTGGAGTGAAAACATGACTGAGCCTTATGCAGTGAGCCATCTGCTTTTCTGCCTTGCCTTTCCCAAGTCATTCCCACAGGTTCACTTNAGGCACACATGCTGCTCAGGTCTCATTACATGCAAACCACAGAGAGGCTGGTCCCACCATACTGACCCCGCAGGGAGCTTTCCGTCACCTCCATAAAACACGTGCATTGCATTCAAAGTCTGACTGCCTGATTGTCCATCCAATACAATACACTGTACCGTCTTCTTTCTAAATTAGAAAGGCTTTCCTTTGAAAGCATCTCACCTAAAGGGATTTCACCAGCTTTAAAAGAGCCTTTTTTAAAAGAAAGATCCTTATGTGACAACAGCCCATTCTGTGCCTTATGAAAGCATTTGCAGTGTTGCAGACTTCAGGTTTTAAACTACCCCATGCAAAACCTTAGAAAACGTGATATAAAAATAGAGTTTAACTGTCATTCTCTAGTCTCATTGTCATTTGTCTGAATCTGTGCTCATAGGCTAGAGTAAGACCAGAGAAACTTTTTCTTTGGAACAGCAGCAGCGGGTAGAAACAGCTAGTTTTTTAATTTCTAGGGACTATTAGGTTCTCTTACATTCATATAAGGTCAGTAGATCTTTAATTTAGGTGTATGAAAAATAACAAAAACTGGGAATTCTACCCTTTACTCTAGCTGGGCATGTTTTTCCTCTCTCCTCCTTTTTGTGAGGAACCCAATAAACAAAGAGGTGACTTTCATCACACTAGGGAAAACATTATCTTAGATATTTTTAAGCAGCTTGAATGCACAAGGAATCCCCTCCCACCTTGAAGACCACAGACCTACTGTGTCACTTTTCCCTTTAGTTCTCATCAAAGCAATCCCAGAGCCTTCTTAAAATTTAAGTGTTTCTTTCCAAGCTGATTCTCAATACCTTTCTATTCCTTTCTTCCTTTTATCCCCGTCTGCCCTGCACTTCACAAAGGAACACCAGAACTTGTTTCAGCCAACTCTTTTTACACAGTTATTAAAAAATAGCACCTCAAATGTCCTAATATGAACTTCTAGAAACTATAAGTCCTGAAATAATACTATAATCCTGAATG
>VYZQ01054093.1:77438-96243 GCA_013400655.1 Mystacornis crossleyi | reverse complement strand
ACATCAAAGATTTTTAAGACAAAACTCTCCATAAATACAAGTGTCACCACTGAGCACTCTTTCTGTTTCAATGTGCAGTGAAGATGATGAGGCTTAAAGCAGGATGTTGCCATAACCACAAATGCTAACACTATTAAGTTGAAATAGCTGCTGGAAAATCCATGGAGGTATAAACATCTGGAAAGCAGGAAAGCAACCTAGCAGCTCTAGTTACATACTAACCCTGTAACGTATGCCTAGAGCTCACTGGGAGCTGGATAGAGATGCCTCTTTGAAATAAAAGAATTTTAGAAAGTATTTTACTTCTTTTTAGTTCTGAAATCCATCACTGTTACATCTCTATCCAGTAGCAATAATCCACTCTCAGTGATACTTCTGGGTTAAATACTGCCCTATAGATACCTCACAACAGTGAAAACTCTGATTTTTTCCAACAGGCTGCATAAATGCACAAGAAAGCCCAGAAATGAAATTTCCCTTTCTTGCAACGAGACAGTAAAACCAATATAAAATGTCTTATTATTTAGAGCAATACTACAAGCTTGTGTTTGTAAAAGCTGTAGTGGAAATCAGTTCTGTTTTCTTTGGACCCCTTTGTTGCTTAGACAGTATTGTGTTCTTCGCAGTAATTTCAGCTGGTCATTTAACCAAAAAAAATCAGAGAAGGCCCTAAAAAATTAAAATAAGGAATGCCATTTTTTATTACATTTGTAGCCTTATGTGAATATTTCTATTTCAGTGTTAATTTTATGAGAATGATGCTCTAAACACTTCACAAAGTTTTAGGAAACACCCTTACTGCTTGTTCATCACCAGTGTCAATGGCCTCAAGTCCAAACCACTTTATACTTTTAATTCTGCATCTCTCCATAATCATCACGTTTTAGATTTACAGCCTCCTTCTTACAAGGCCACAACTCCTAGTTTATCCTGTGGTCTCCTGAGCCTATACAGTTTTCCCGGGATCTTTAATGAACTTTTAGAAATCAACACAATCCCCTTCTTCAATACAGGACACTTGGTCCTGGTGCTCTTTTACATTTCAGAGGTTCATCAAACCCTGATACAGATCCCTGTTGTACCAAGTCCCATCTGCTTGGTCCCTCTTCTCTGGGAAAAGGGGGGCTTGTAATTGTCCACCTCCTCTTCACACCACTTCCCCATTCCACCATCCCATTTTCGCAAGATGCAGTAACTCCTGCTCTGCTCTGATGGAAGGAGCAGTGCTATCTGCACTACACTTCCTTTCTTCTCTACTGATAGGAAAAGTTAGCATCTCATTTCCTTGCTCCTGATAGATGTTCTTCATGACCATGCTTGCATTTGGCACCCTGATAAACCACCTTTTTTTCCTGGTGGTAGCGCCTCCAGTGTGCAGGGGAAAAAAAAGTTAATTGGGGGTTCACTGCTGCAAGGTGAGGGACAACAGAGGGAGGTGGAACAACGAAACAATACCACTTATGCAGCTCAGCAAAAATGTTTTAAATGGAATACTATTCATTTTAGTTCCCATCTCAAGTCAGTGGTAATTCTTAAGAAGTCCACTTTCAGAGTGAGACATATTTTAAGCTACCAAAATCTTTATGGCAATAGGTTTCATAGAAATCATATGCACTTGCCAAGAAGGAAATAAAAATCTAGCCACAAAAATGTGAAGATAGGCCTGCAAAACACCCTCCTACTAGTATCACCATAGATCCATCACATCACTAGCAGGATTTTTCAGATTCCATCACCATGTAGCCCCCAACAGCACTGCCAAGTCTGGTCCTCAACAACAGAAGCACAAGTGTCATCAGTAATCACACAGCTGGGAAACAGCTCTAACTTCTGCAGCGCCCCTCATCAAAAAAATTATAGTCATTAACTCACCTGTAGAACAAATATCTTGATAGCAGTATTTTCAAAATGCCAATTCTGAGACATTTGTCACACTGGGAAAAATTAAACATAATTCTAAATCCTGTAATGTTTGAAAACTTGTATGAATGTTAAAGCACTCTACTGCAGCATACCAATGCAGCTACAGGATCAGACTAGGCCTTAATTCCATTATGGAGTAAGCCCTAAAACATAAATCACTTTGGCTTAAAAGAACTTGTTATCTTGGAAATACTAAGAAATCAAGCCAGATTTAAAGGGAAAAAGTGCAAGTATAGATTTTCAAAATGAATATTTATCTTAAATGTGCAGTGTGTCTACCAACACAGCCTTGCAGTCAAAGACTTGAGGACCCGTGACCAGAAGACTTCTGTATGTTCACCTCCTTCATAGCTACTGCTTCAAGGTAACATGACCTCAAGCTGAGCCCTCAAAACTCATCAGCAAACACACACCTAAGATGGCATATTCTGTGGGGAAACAGAGTGTCTGTTCACCATTTAAGTGGCAGCAGTGCTCATAAAATTTTGAGTAACTGATATTTAAGCTTGGATCTCACCACGAAGCACATGTTCCTCTGCCAGTACTTCTTCCCTTCAACGAATAAATTGAGAATCACTTCTGAGCTCTTCTGTCTACAGAAGACTACAAGGTCTCAGCCAGGTCCTGAACATCAAGTCAAAACCTGAACACTTTCCCCATCTCACATATATGACTTCTATGGCTGCCCATCTCCCCTGTTTCACTTCTATGAAAGGGAACTGTGAGAAATCTGGAATGATCATGAGCATGTAGGACACAAGAGATGTTCAGGGAAAGACTCCCATGAGCATGCTCTGATCACCCATGCCACCTAGCATAAGTGAAGCTCTTATTTCTATTAACAGACGTGCAAGCAGTTAAGCCTGATGATAATTCCCAATCTGTAGAAAAACCAGGGATCTCCTCACCTTAGTCATCCACACTGTCTTAGCCAGCAGGTACCTGCCAGCCCTAAAAACACAGTCAGAGTTGTGGAGGATGACAAAGAAAACACTTCATACGCTAGACTTGGAGTCAAGACTGGACGCAGCCCTCCAGGGCAGATACTCAGAGCACCAGGCTACACCTGGCATTATACAAATGTCTCAAATGTGGCTGTCAAGAGGATGGTATCAGACTCTTTCCAGTGGTGCCCAGTGACAAGAAGCAATGGCCATAAACAAAAACAGAGGAAGTTCCACCTCAACATGAGGAAGAACTTCCTTACACGGAGGGTGGCAGAGCACCGGAAGAAGCTGCCCAGGGAGGTTGTGGAGTCTCCCTCTCTGGAGACATTCAAAACCCACCTGGACATGTTCCTGTGTCACCTGCTCTAGGTGGCCCTGCCTTGGCCGGTGAGTTGGATGAGATGATCTCCAGAGGTCCCTTCCAACCCTAACAACTTTGTGATTCAGTATGTAGAGAAAGATCCTTCTCCAGCACTTCCTTTCAAAGGCTTCCACTTAAAAAAAAAAAAAAATTAAAAAAAAAAAAAATAAAAAGTATTTTCCAGTTTTCTTTAAATAAAGAAAAGCACAAAAAAGACCACATAGGGTACTTGACAAGGAAACTGGATTACTAACCCTACTCCAGTGGAATTAAATTATTTCTAGCAAGTAGGACATTTCAGCTGAAATAGGAAGACCAGCTTGGTTCTTCCTCAGGAGGTCAAAAACTTGCCCCTGTTTGGGGACTGGGGATTTGATCCAATCTCCCACTTCTCAAAAGAGTGCAGCAATCTCTGATTTTATGTACATAAACACTGCTGCCAGCTTGTTCTTGTGGGAAAGGCAAAAATTTACCACACTGTCATAAAAGGCCCAAGGCCCTGAAATATCGAATTGCCATGTTTCAACTCTTATTTATTGATGAAAGTTCTCTAAAACTGTTTACAGTAAGAAATACATTAAAGGAACATAGTATCATAGGTATGAGCAGATTTTATGTGAGAAATAACCATAAACCCACAATAAAAACAGCTTCAGTTAGACATTCCCTTGCAGTTACTAATCCTGCAAAACTCCAGAAATGTTCAAACACATGAAGACCCAAAGTAAACAAATACAGCCCAGAAAAGAAAAACAATTCCAACAATTTATGCAGTGAGAAAAACAGAAACCAGAAAGAGGCATTATAAATGGAAAAATACATCATACTTAAAATTTCCTTTCTTTAAGAGATTTAATTAGTAAAAGAATCTTTTGAAAATGCTTATTTTCAACATTTCAAAGCAAAGCTTAATAGCATCTTCCTGAAGTTTCTTACATGTTGTGAAAATATATTTGAAAGAAATAGTGCCCAAGCAAATGGAATACTTTTTATAATAATTGTCAAGATTTTACAAGCAAGAAACCAGAAAGCCATCTAGTTATTTATACTTGAATATTTTCTCTCTCTAATTTTAACAGCTTATCTTGTTGCATGGAAAATTCTTTTAAATAAATTCTATACATGATCACAAGTATTTAATCTTTTGAAATAAACATTAAAATGTAGCTAATTAACATCTTCTACTGATACTAAAATCTTACAAGGCCACCTTTAATAGGCAGTACAGTAGGCACAGTTGAAAAGTGAGCATGGCAAAACCAGTACCATTAGGAAAATGATAATGTTCAGCCAGGGGGATACAAGAGAGCGGCCTAATTCTGACAACTGCTGGCTTTGGGCTGCTCTTCTGATTAGCCGTGGAGTCTTGTTTGTCAAAACTCTTTGTATTAAACAGCCTTTTCTGTAACATGAGATATTACTGCAGTAAGGTCAGCATGGCTATTTAAAAATAATGTCTATAGCCTAATTGCCCTGAGTCAACCATTTCTAAGCATTGTAGCTTCACACACATGAAATACTGCACTTTAATTTTTTTCTTAAATAAACACACCATAAAAGTTTTGACTATGTGAAAACAAATTGAGTCTTTTTAAAATTATAACTAGGAAAAAAAATAACAAAAACAAACCATACATGATTTACAACAGTGTTCCAGGGCACTGCAACCTTCAGAGCAACTCAGTGAATGATATCTTTTATTTTTGACTGGTACGGCTATGTTTTTCTCTAGATAAGAGGACATTTTCCCATACCACAGGATAGTTCACTCCCCTTTTCTCCAACCTCATGTATAAAGGTACATGTTGTTAGAAGTCAAGAAAGAAAACTGAAGGAGTGCATAACGCTATGTCTCGAAGACATATCTGTATACTACAGAGTTCTTCAAGCAGATGGTAAAAAATACCAGTTTTGGCACTGGAACACAATGTAATTTAGATCTTCATTGTTATGATGATGTTTCAAATAACGATACAGCTGTATAACTCAACGCAAGTGCTACACTCATGCAAGGTCACACGCTTGTGTGTGTAACCGCTCAGACTACACCAGCACTGACTACAGTTGGTGAGGTGTTTGCTGTTAGAATACACTGAGTATATTTTCTTCTTGGTTGCTGTATGGGAGATACGTGCCACAGAATCCACATGTTAAACTACAGAGCTTCACAAACTGTTCACAACCTGTTTAACTGGAGATGAACATCCAGTTAGCTACTTGTTAACGAGCATCCAAACTTTTGTTTAATATGCAAATTTGACACTCAAAGTGTGGCTTTGTATTACTGTTTAATTTAATGACTCTTCACTAAAACAATATTCTTGGAAAGCCTTGTGTAAGAAATCAGACTGTCCAGCCTCTTTCAAATGGTTTTTGCAGATCTGAGGGGTTTGGTGAAGTTAGGATGATGATGCTGGAAATTCTTCCTGACCACAGATTTTAAGAAACCATAAAATCCTCACCATCTTAAAGAAAACAAAAGCTGTATCGAGTCATGACCACTGCATTTAATTAAATGGAGAGAGAAAGGCAGTGCGGGGAGAGTGGAGGCATCCCCTCTCCAAGAAAACAAAACAAACAAACTAAAGAAACCCCAAACCTGGAATTGAGAGTGGGGGGACAGACAAAAGAAGAGCGAGAAACGAGAAGACACAGAGAGGTAGAAGAGAAATGCTATTAACCAGGCAAAGAGCAGGGAGGAGGTGGTTTTGGGAGTAGAGAAGGAGGCACTGAACAGTGAGTTGGGAAGCAGGAGTAGATTACAAGGACAGAGAGGGACTATATGAAAAAGGAAGAGACACCTCAAGTTCTCTTCCTCAACACCTCTCTTGCAGCTCCTACATCCTGCAGAAAGAACAGAGCTGGCATAAGGGCATTGTGAAGAAAGGTGAAGCTCCCAGTGAAGCTCCTCCTGAAGCAAAGCTCCAGACCACTTCTGGGTTGCAGGAGAGAGATAGAGCTTCTCTCTCTTGCAGCATCCGTGCCTGGGGCACACTGTCTGCTGAGCTTAGAAGGCTGGTGGCAAAGGAGTCGGCACTGAGTGGTCGGCAGGAGTGTATCACAGAGGGATAATGGGCTCAGAGCACCGCACACTTTCAGGAGGAAAATGAATAGTGGAGTAAATCCAGCAGCCAGAAATACTGACCAGTCAATTGAATGAGTGCTGAGGTTTGCTGCAGACTCCTTAGTAAATCCTGTTCTTCCTTTTGGCAGTGCTTCAGACCCCTTTCGCGTGCTGATTGCATGACAAGATACTCAACAGGCTTGTCCCTGGGGAGTGCTGAGCTAGGGATGCTCTTCACCCTGTCCTCACAGGTGCCATAGACTATTGTTTAGAAAGACTGCTTAAACTACTCCATTCCTGCCCTCCCTTAGAGAATCAGACTGCCCTGAGATTGCTACATAGCCATTCTCCTCTAAGATATGTGATACATAGCCACATTAATAGATCTCCCCTCTTCTGTAAACAAAAGTACATCTCCAAGCTGGAAATTAAATACAGGATTGATACTGGCTGCCCAAAGTAACAAAAGAAATTTATTCCAAACCCAGAAATTGGATAGAGGTATGCCAATATTGTATCTCCTGCTTTATCTTCATTAAGAGATGAATGTCAGGAAACTTTTTAGTAGTTAGCTGAAATAAAGCATTGCAGGGTTAAGCTGCCTAAGCCAGACAAATAACGGGACACGGAAACCAAGGGGCCAGACCTCAAATGAGGACACATGGTGTCCGTTTTCTCATCTGTTCATGCCTGCTTCATAAAGGTAACCTCTCGTGCCCAGCTGCCCCGCCAGCACACCATCCCCACCACCACTGAAGATGTCCCTCACTCCCAGTTCCAGCTCATCACTGATCTGGACTGGTTTCAAGGCATTCTTTAAAAGCTAATGAAAAGGGAGGGTTGGCTGTGTCACCCCAGCCAGTACTGAATGCTGCTTTCATCATAAATCACAAATCCAATCTTTTCTGTTGACAAAATGTGCAATATATTTCCAACAAAACTACAGACCTACTGGAGCATCTGTATGAACACAAAACATTGAAACCCATTTCTAAGGCGGCAGAAATAAATCCCATGCAGCATGACACGAGGAAGGTAAAAATATGAAATGTGACTGTAAAATTAGTGTAGGTTAACTTGTGATCACAAAAATTAACACAGATCTTTGAATGTTCCTGGTGTCAGTCCTTGGCACAGCTAAAATGGTTTTGCTGCCTTAATTTCATACTGTATATGCAGTGTATCTGGAATTTCAAGTTCCCAATTCCTCAGCTGACAGAAATGGCTTCTGAGATGATTTCCACATGCTGGGAACAGATTTTTACCCTTAAATTAGTCATGTGTACTCTCAGACTTAACATTTTGTCTTGAAATAAAACAGCAGCGATAATTGTTAATTTAAGACCCCACACAATGCAAATTTATGTTCTGGAGCCAAATATGGTGACTGGAAACAGACGAATATGAAATGCCTTCTACTGAGCAGAATTAAAACTAAGTATTAGTGAAGTGTGTTGCTAGTTTGATACATGACCATATCCACTGGGGATATAACAGCATACAGTCACCCCATGACAACATCAGACATTGATTACTGATTTTTTTCTTTGCTACAATGAAATACCAGAAGCGCTCTATTAGTCTTTCAAGAATTGTACAACTGTTGCTACGAAGTGCCACACGTTCAGCTCCTGTCCCCTCCTTCCACATGGGTTTCAGCTGGTTTCCTTGTACTCACCTAGGATGATGCTACTCTTTCCATTATTCCTGACACTGGATTTCCCCCTTTTGTTTAGGAGTTTTAGTGACAAATTAAAGATTTTAAACTTTAATGCTCATCTTCTCCTCAGACCTTGAGATCAAGCTCAGAGTGTTGTGGATGGACTTGTGTCTGAGGACTGGAAAAAGCACCCCAGCTTTCAAAATGGGCAGGAAAGAGGATAGAGGGAACTACCAGCCAGCCAGCCTCACCTTCATTGCTAGAAAGGTAATGGAGTGCCTCATTCTAGAGGCCATCTCTATCCACACGGATGACAAGAAGGTGATCAGGAGTACTGTAGGTTTATTACTTCAGTAAAGCTAAATCATACTTGATCAACTTGATTTCCCTCTGTGATGAAACAACTACCTGGATGCGTGAGGGGAGAGCAGTGGATATTGTCTAGCTTGACTTCAGCAAGGCTTTTGACCCTGTATCTCACAATATCCTCACAGGCAAACTCAGCAAGTGTGGACTGGATGCCTGGACTGTGAAGTGGATTAAGAACAGGCTGAATAGCAGATCCCAAGGGTCATAATCAGTGGCACAGGGTCTAGTGAGAGGCCTGTCACCAGTGATGTCCCCCAGAGTTCCATACTGGGCCCAGTATTGTTTAACGTGCTCATGAGTGATTTGGATGAAGGGGCAAATGCCTCCTTAGCAAGCTCACTGATGACACAAAGCTGTGTGTCATCACAGTGAGTAGTGGCTCATTCCAGAGAGGGCTCTGTGGCCCTTCAGAGGGACCTCAGCAGGCTGGAGAGATGGGCAGAGAAGAATCTTCTGAAGTTTGACAAGGGCAAATGCAGGGTCCTGCACCTGGGGAGGAACAACTGCATGCACCAGCACAGGCTGGGGGACAATCTGCTGGAAAGTAGAGAAGGACCTGGGGGTCCTGGTGAATATCTGTCCATGAGCCTGCAGTGTGCCCTCATGGCCAAGAAGGCCAATGGTGTCCCGGGCTGCACTAGGAAGGGCATTGCCAGCAGGTCAAGGAAGGTGATCCTGGCCCTCTACTCAGCCCTGGTGAGGCCACATCTGGAATGCTGTGTCAGTTCTGGGTGCCTCAGTACAAGAGCTCCTGGACTGGGTTCATTAGAGGGCTACAAAGGTGATTAAGGGACTGGAGCCCCTCTCTTAGAAGGAAAGGCTGAGGGACTCGTGCCTGTTCAGCCTTGAGAAGAGGTGACTGAGAGGGGACCTCAGCAATGTCTATAAGTATCTGAAGGAAGGACACCAAGAGGATGGATCCAGGCTCTTCTCAGAGGTGTCAAGCAATAGAACAAGAGGCAACATGCAGAATCTGATCCACAGAAAGTTGCACCTGAATAAGAGGGTAAACTTCTTTACCAGCAGAACTTCTTCACCAAGCACTGAAACAGATTGCCCAGAGAGGTTGTGGAGTCTCTCTCACTGGAAGTATTCAAGAACTGTCTGGACAAAATCCTGTGCCATGTACTTTAGGATGACACTGACTCACTGTGGTCCCTTCCAACCTCACCCATTCTCTGATTCTGTGTGACTCCGTATTTTGAAAGAGGTAGTAATAACCAACTAAGTAACAGAAAGCTCTGAAGTACTGAGGCTACCAGTGCTCATTTGCACTGAAGGTCTCTGTCACAAAAAGCTAACACAATCTACTGAATGGAAAAACAGTAACCAAAGTAGAGGTTGGGAATAAAGGATGATAAAAAGCCTGGAACTACTGGAATACTTCCAAAAAGGAGTCAGATAAGCATCAGAAATAAATAGAAAACTCTGGAGGACTAAGGCAAGAAGCATTCACTTGCACTGGAGGTTTCCATTGTAAAAAGCTAAAACAAATTTACTGAATGGAGAGACTGTAACCAAGGTACAGGTTGGGAATAAAGGGTGAGAAAAAGCCTGGAACTACTGGAGTACTTCCAAAAAAGGATTCTGCAACATTGACACATAGGTTGCTGCATGACTGAGGCCAGCAAGAGAAGAGAAAGCCTCAATCTTTCTGAAATGGTATGGAACTATAAACTTGCAACTAATGAATCTGCCAACCCAATTGTCTAGTAAACGTGGAGGAAGAGAAACTCATTATCACAAACACAGCTCCCCAAACAGCAGAAGAGAACATGGTAAAGTCTTTCTGGAATTGCCCTCCTTTTATCAACCCCTGGGAAAAAATGTGCATTTTAATTCAAAAAGGTACCTGTAAAAGCAGAATGCCAAACTCTTGTCCACACTCCGAACGGGGGAATGTAATGCTCCAGAGGACTCTGAAAAAAAGACAAGAAAAGAATATATGGAAAAGGCATTAAAAAAACCCCAAAACACAACATAGCAGTAACGCTGCAGGTGCATACATGTCAGTGTTGGAGGTCATGGAAACAAGACGAAGCTAGTGCATGCCAGGAGAAGGGAGGGGAAGAAGTGCAAGGTAGCCACAATCAGGACCATTTCACATGAAAGGTGAGATAAATGATGACACCATCATGGCTGAAGCCTATGAGCTGTGTAATAATAACAACTAATTAAAGGTCATTTGGGAAGTCTCAGAACACAAGCTCGCACATGACGCAGTATCTGAGGTGCGAGATGAAATGCATCCGTGTGGGGGATCAATGAATAAATGCAAACAGGGCCAAATGTCAAAATGCAATTTTTATTTCATTGATGAAGGACAACACAAAATTGTGCATTTTAAATTCTTGTTATGGATAGGCAATCCCTGTTATGGTTTTGGCTATTTCCAAAGGAAGAAGAGACAAAATACAGCAAAGAAGAAAACACCACTCTATTTCTATGATACAAATTTAGCAGGGTATAGAATCAGTGTCAGATACTTTAAAAGTAACTGAGGGAAAATATCAACATGTAAATGTAGTGTTATTTCAGGGCAGCAGCTAGTTGATTTTAATAGGAAAATATGGAATCTACAGTGATGATCTGTTTTCCCATATTCAAAGGTCACAGAGCAAAATATTTGTGTGCTTAAAAACCCTCCATACCTCCCCTGCTGGGAGGGCTGACAGGATATGTTCCAAACGAACAACAAAAAAAAAGAACCAAGTATCTACACTTTAATTTTTATATGTCTATATGTAAAAATTGTGGGGTTTTTTTCTTAGTCTCTCTTTTCTAAAACATTTTATACAATACTTTTTTAAACCGTGGCAGTATTGTATTTACAAAGCACTACTCCTGTCTAGTCAATCAATACATCTTTCATTTCATAAATCCTCCTCTCCTTTTTCTCCCCAAAATTATTAGGTACTTTATTAACTGGTTTAAATCTCAAACAAGTCCACACGGAAAAAAAAAATCCAAACCTTTGTATTTTGTGTCACCTGCTAAAAATAACTGCAAATATCGTCACAATAAATTGGCTGACAGAAAAGTACATAATTTTAAAATTTTGAGATAATATTCCTGTAATTAAGCATTTGTGTACGCAATAGGTAAGGAAAAAATAAGTCAGTGTATTCGTTTGGGAGGAAAACAGCTCTGCTGTGGGATACAGTTTTCTACACATCTTCTTATGTGCAAAAAGAGGCAGTGGTGGAGGAAGGGAAGAAGCAGTTTTCTTCTCTGCTGTGAGGCTGGTGACAGCCAGCAGAAGGGCAGAAATGCCAAGATGAGAAAGATTCACCATCACAATGGTTTTTAAGAGAGCTCCAAAACACCGAGACTACATAAGGGCATATGCCAAAAAGTTTTCTTCTTCCCATACCAACAAGAATACACTGTAACTTTCTAAATGATACAAGTATATAGACATAGTAACTCACATACACGTGGTTTACTCCAATAGTAGTAATTCAAACAGACACATTTATGATGTGAATGTCAGTGTGAACTATATAGTGGAATATGTTGTTGTTTAGTGAACAGCAGTGTACACTATGTTAAGAATGTATAGCCTATTTTATCTTCTAAGCGTTAGAGAGAGGTCACAGCAGTAATACTTCCACAAAGTGAGTTGCCATAATCCTCTGGTGCCACAACAAACATACTGCACCAGGTCTCAAGGATTTCCCGAGAGGGTATCCATTAAATTGTGAAACTACCAGGAAGGGACGCGCCACACAGGCTTCACTGAGCTTGGTTCTGGACCCAGGACAGAAATGACTGAAGAAGATATACATAGAAAACTCAAACAGATAAACGTTCTGCGGAGCTTTTAGTGCATGGCTGGTTTCATCCTTCATGCCATGGAACAAAACCCCAACAATACTATTTTAGCATCTGCAACAGCAGTGTGCACTGACAAAACTGCCCATGGAGAAAGCTTATAGAGTCATCTGGAGGCAGACCAAGTTCTGAACTAGGTTACAGGCTGTGTAAGTTCTTCAACATAACACACAATATTCTCAAGACTACGCATCTCATGCATGGGACCGTGAAGCACCTGTGTGGACAACCCTCTGTGAGGACTCATGCCTCTGCCAGCAGGACAGCAGATGAACTGTTGTGGTAATAAATGCCCAGTAGTACTTTATCAGTCCAAGACAGTGCCCTTCAGCAACACATTTCAGACAAACCTCTTAAGCAACACAACACTTGTAACACAGCTGAGAAGGGCCACATACACCACAGTGAGTATTTTTAAACATTAACACAGAACTGCAAGGAAAAGTAGAGAAAATGAAGAATATGGCACAAATTTCAGTAGAATTTATGAGCAAGTATTTATCAGGATAGCTAAAAGCACCAGGTCCTCCTTTCCCAATTTAATATACAGTTTAGCATAAGAGGTGTCACATAAATATTTCTCAAGTTTTAATTATTCACACAAGTGCAATTCTTGTGTGTTTAGCGAGCACCATGCCAGACCCCTGTCACCAAATTTTGATTCCTCCAGCTACCTCCCTGTATGGCCCAGTTCCAGTGCAAAAGAGCCCAGAAGGGCCACCACCAAGTTACATGCACTTCTTTTTCTCCATGAAAAGATGAAAGGAAGATGATAAATAGACAATAAATACACAAGCTCTGCTCTTCCCACTCCTTCTGTGGAACTTGCAGTACAGTATGCAGCCAGTCCTGCACTGGAAGAACCAACCTACTTGTGATAAACCACTACCAAATGCTTGGCCTCCAAGAAGGCAACTTATGCCTGAAAACTACTATAGCTGATTCTTATTTGCTTTTTAATTTTTTCTTTAGTTTCTTCCCGGATCTGGAGGCCCAGGATTTCATTTCTGCTGCAGTTGTATGATTCAGATGAAATTACAGCAGGGTATGTTGCTGTACAGTTTTACACTGGACGCACAGTAGAGTTTGAAAATGTTTGCTACCGTTGAGAGCTCAGTGCTTCTTCCTGGTGATGGCCAGACCTGCTCCCTACAGGCAGGGGCAGTGGGGCACAGCTGCCACGGTGTGCACCAACAGCTGTGCACAGTCATCATGCCATTCCTTTCTCATTGACACTCTTTCTCAGATCTTTTCTTCCCCTTTAAGTAACTTAACAAGGCCTGTGCAAGCAGATTCCTACTGTAGAATCATAGAAGGGTTTGGGTTCGAAGGGACCTTAAAGATCATCTGGTTCCAACCCCCCCACCATGGCCAGGTACACCTTCCACTAGACCAGGCTGCTCAAAGCCCTGTCCAGCCTGGTTCACTCCAATAGGAAAGACTGATCTCCACAATACTTTCTTTTAGGAACATTAAGTGTCCCCACAGTACTTCTCTTAAAAATCAATAATGGATATACTGATATAGTGCTAAACACATGGCAGCTGAGATACGTGCAAAGAACTGATTGATCACTGGCTCCTACTGGACAGGTGCAAATGGCCTCAACACAAATAATTAAAGCAACTGTCCTTATCTTTTTGGTTCTCTTTGAGAAGAAAAAAAAAAAGAGAAAGTAAGAGAAAGAAAAAGCAAAAAAATACTCTAAACCGTCTGAGATCCAAAACAACATAAGGACAGGTGATATCAGACTTCTCAAAATCACAAAAAATCATGACATTGAGTCACATACACAAAGCTGGTTTCCTTTCTGAGCTTCAGGTAAGATTTATTCTCTTCTGTACAGGCAGAAAATGCCTCACACCTTGACAGGGAGCACCCAAACCAAGATAAACTCTGGACTAGACTCAAACTTTAAAAAAATATTAACTTCTTCAATTACATGGGTGTGAACTACTACATTGTCCTCTGAACTGACATTTTTCTGTAGCTTTTTTCTCTGTAAAATCCCACACTCACTCAAATTTCTTTCCAAAAAATCCTTCTGGAACGCCTAGAAAAACAGTCCACAATGGCTGGGCAGCTGGCATACTGCAATGGCTCATTATCCCAGTTTCAACAGGAAATCTCTCATCTGCTGGTGAAATCAAGGTCAAGTAGAAAATTTTAACAACCAATATGAGGAGATTTGTGGATCTTAAAAGTCAAGTTTGTAACTAGATAAATTCTAACCATTTTTACCATTTCTTAGATATGTATTTTTTTTACCATTTGGCAAGGCAAAGGATATGCAAATTGTTCAGGAAGGAGTAATGCTCCTTTTCAAGACTGACTGACTTGGGGACAGCCACACTGAGGCTGGGTACTGGCAGGACAGAAGCTCTCCTGCCATTTGTGGTGCCAGGCCATTCTAGTAACACAACACTTTTAGTAGACTCATTAAATAGTATCTTTATAATGAGGTTGAGACCTTTAGAAGTAAGAGTCATTGAAATGTGAATGTAACGTACAAAACTACAGAAAACTCCCTTGGTTCCAGCAGTGATCCCTTTAGCTGATCCCTTTCCAGTTCAATATTCTTACAATAAAAAGCACCCATGATATGAGAAAAACAAATCTCAGAGTCCTGTGACTGGCATTGCATATTCAAAATTTAAAAATCTCGAAGGAATGACCAAAGTGTTTGCCACGTAAGCAAGGGCCCAGTGAGGATTTTAAAATGGAGAAAAGAGGCCAGCCTAACATCTGGATTTCTTATTTGAGATACATCTGAAGAATGGAAGAGACATCTGTCCCTGGATATTATCAGCAGAGGGACACATCTCATAACAAATTCTCAAAGGCATTGTCAAGGACACATCTTCAGCATCTCAACTCAAAAGCATGGTGTGCCCCGTGCCTGCGGTAAGCATGCAGGCACTGTAGTGAGGATCCAGGGAGTGTAGCTGACTTTTCCTATTTTTACTTGCTGGAAAACAGGGAGTTTGCTTCCTCAGCCTGACTCCTCTTTAGATAACCACAACCTGGGAACTGCCAAAGCTTATCTCACTTTAATCTCAGAGATATGAATCTTAATGAAGAATAATTAAAGCAAAGACTGTTTTGCCTTGCTGAGGGAAACTGAAATGAAAGAAAAATGGAATGAAATTATTATAAAACAATTTTCAGGTTGCAACATCATGCCAACTAAATGCATCTTATGAAAAACTAAAATATTTATGCCTAAATATACCTTCTAGAGCTGCTCTGCTTTTTGCCTTCATGCAGGTTCAGAGAAGTCTCGTCCTTGAACATTAAAATCATAGTAATACCACAAGAGGAAAAGTGAAAACCACACATGAAACTTTATTTGAACTACCTGGATGACAACAAATCTTAATTAGGAGACCACACGCTGACATGTGCAGACACACAGAGAGAAGTGATCTGTGCCCAAGCTGGCCAACCTGTAAATGAGAGGAGAGGGAGCTCGAAGCTGCTGCCCATGCTCTGCTGAGGAGCACACAGTGCATGGAATACAGCACGACGTGGGAACCACAAGTTGCACGACAGAAAAGTTTACTTACAACATGTTTCCCATGACTGAAAAAAAAAATAGTAAAACATGTCCTAAACATCTTTCTCTGCAAAAACATTAATCTCACTGCTTTTTTTAAAAAAATACCATAATAGAGGGGAAAAACGAAACAAACCCCAACAATCAAGGCAGTTACACAGCCACAAAACAGAAATAAAAATGTTCAGGAGAATGAAATTCAATTCATCACTGACCTTTGCCTGAATGAAACACTGGGGAATTTTGCTGGCTTTGGTACTGCCAGCAAAAGGTGATTTAAAAAGTTTGATGGTTCAAAGAAAATATTCACATTTGGACTGTGTCAGTGTCTTATCTTGCTCCAAAAGTGTACCCGGTGCTTCCCATAATGGAATCCTCTATTTATCTACTTGCATAGCTGTGGTTTTCTGTGTTTTGTTGGGATTTTTTAGAGTTTCACATAATTAAGATTCACAAAAATTTGCAGGTAGCCTCTCATTCTGAGAGTTAACACTGAACAGATTTTTTAACAAATATAATTTTGTTCAGTTTTGTCTAGTCTACCAAAAAAGAAAACCAATTTTTGAAATAAATAACTTAAGTTGGAGCAGTGTAATTGGAGCACATTTAAAGCTTATTACTATTCCCCCCAGTTCGTCCATGTTATAGATATAAAAGTGTTTTTATAAACAGATATACTTGTCCATAATTTTTACCAATAAAAGAAAGGTGAATTCAGGTACTGGAAAATTCAGGCCTATATTTTTTATGGAAATGCTTAATTAAGCCTGAATTCAGAGATTCTGTGCATACTTTCAAGAGGTACTTAGCATCCAAAAGTCAAACTGTGACCATGAAATAGGTGCTTGGTGCCTGTGGAGACCAAATTTAGCAATTCAAACTAGAATGTACGAAGTTGAAGACTGCCTTTTGAAATATTAGACTTCATGCACTTTAGCTACACGAAGGAGGCACCATGCAAGACGAAGGAATGTAGTCCATCCCTCCTCATATCCCTGGCCCATCACCCTTGGCAGATCTTACACATCTCTTACCAACAGCTCTCGCTGAAGAGGAGGAGATGAAAACAGGACTTAGCTGCATATGTGCTTCAAGTACCAAAATGGGATTCTTGCTTCCTGTCTACAAAAGCATCCCTTTGATTTTTATGCAGCTACCTAATTAAGTTTCACTCTGCATATTAAGTTTTAGGATGCCTAGCTATTTTATGCTCAGCCCCAAATCAAAAGAGCACACATTCGTAAACGACCCTTTCACTAAAAGAAACCACTCCAAAAACTCTGGTAAGTGTTGTATGTAAAGATATCTGCCACACTACTTGTTTCCTCAATCCAACCAAGGAGAAGAGATCCTGCACATAACTTCTAACTAGGTCACAAACTCTACCTTTCTAATATTTTATTCATGCACTTTGTAAAGGGATGCACATTATTTCAAGTTCCAAGAGGAGCATCATGCTATGAGCAACAGCTCCTCAGGAGTGCTTCAATATTGTGTTGGGATTACTTTATTTTAGGGATGGAGAGACAGATTCAATTTCTTCAGTCAGTGAGAAATAACAACATAAAATCAACTTGTCAATCTCTTGACATACTATTTGCTTTACCTTATTCTCAATAGTTCCTTGATGAGTTGGTAGATTACCCCAGAGGAATTCTCAAATATACTTGTAAGAAGAGAGTGCATAGTCCAAAGTCTAAATTAGCCACACAGAATTTATACATATATTAGACAATATTTAATGGTCACAATGTTTTTAGAATACATATACAATGTGTGAATTTTCAGCTGGGAGACAGCGGGTATCTTAAAAAACTACATGAGAATTCATCAAGTGCCACAGCTCTCTGCTCACTAACCTGGATGTTTTAGTATGCCTGATCCTGTTTCTTAGGATCTTTACAGTCTGATGTCTTCTTTCAGGTCAGTATTTGCTACATCTGATTCACTAAGATTTAGAAATCCTATCTTGAAATTTTCTGTTTTCTCCCCTAGCTAGAAAATGTTGGCTATCTACAACACAACACTGCTGAGAGAGACAAGTGCCTTTGCAGAGGTTAAAAGCAGGCTCTGGGCACTGAGCCAGTCTCCAAATGTTCTTTGCCCTGCTAAACTATGTTTGGATTTGCCGTGAGAGTATACAGTATCTGCATAGAAACTCTTGAAATACCAGGGGCAACCTCATATAAAAAAATAGGGAAGCAGAAGAAGAAACTATTTAAGTGACGTTTTTCCACTTCATTTGCTAACAGAATATGACTTACACATAGATACTGGACCTGGAGTGGCATCTGCCTTCTTGGGCTGGATGTTTGCGTTTGACTGCAGAATATTTAATTTTACACTGCACAACATATTTTAAGGTCTTCAAGAAAAGAAGTCAGGATCAAGTCTTGCTGGATGGGGAGAGTTGTAAAAATGAACATCATGAGAGATAAAAGCAACTGAGTTAAGAATNGAAAAAAAAATAGTAAAACATGTCCTAAACATCTTTCTCTGCAAAAACATTCATCTCACTGCTTTTTTGAAAAAAATACCATAATAGAGGGGAAAAACGAAACAAACCCCAACAATCAAGGCAGTTACACAGCCACAAAACAGAAATAAAAATGTTTAGGAGAATGAAATTCAATTCATCACTGACCTTTGCCTGAATGAAACACTGGGGAATTTTGCTGGCTTTGGTACTGCCAGCAAAAGGTGATTTAAAAAGTTTGATGGTTCAAAGAAAATATTCACATTTGGACTGTGTCAGTGTCTTATCTTGCTCCAAAAGTGTACCCGGTGCTTCCCATAATGGAATCCTCTATTTATCTACTTGCATTGCTGTGGTTTTCTGTGTTTTGTTGGGATTTTTTAGAGTTTCACATGATTAAGATTCACAAAAATTTGCAGGTAGCCTCTCATTCTGAGAGTTAACACTGAACAGATTTTTTAACAAATATGATTTTGTTCAGTTTTGCCTAGTCTACCAAAAAAGAAAACCAATTTTTGAAATAAATAACTTAAGTTGGAGCAGTGTAATTGGAGCACATTTAAAGCTTATTACTATTCCCCCCAGTTCGTCCATGTTATAGATATAAAAGTGTTT
>VYZQ01054093.1:46805-76536 GCA_013400655.1 Mystacornis crossleyi | reverse complement strand
AGCAGAAGAAGAAACTATTTAAGTGACGTTTTTCCACTTCATTTGCTAACAGAATATGACTTACACATAGATACTGGACCTGGAGTGGCATCTGCCTTCTTGGGCTGGATGTTTGCGTTTGACTGCAGAATATTTAATTTTACACTGCACAACATATTTTAAGGTCTTCAAGAAAAGAAGTCAGGATCAAGTCTTGCTGGATGGGGAGAGTTGTAAAAATGAACATCATGAGAGATAAAAGCAACTGAGTTAAGAATTAACAGTTTCTTTTTTTCTTTTCTATTATCATATATAAATTTTGGTGTGACATCATACTCCATACAAGCACTTGAAAATGTTACTCTTTTGGAGGTGTCGTGCAATAAGGTTGAAAAAAGAAAGCGCTTACGGTCAGTTGACATGAAAAGAGAAACCAGTCTCAGGCTACACATGGGATGCAGCATAGAAAAGAGTTTTTTCCTGTGGACATGCTGCCTGGACCAGCACAGGCTGACCAGTGCCAGAACCATCTTGACCCACCAGAGCCAGTTGTGGAGCTGGAGTATAGGAGGAGAGGGTGAGGGCATTGTGTTTGCTCAGCCCTAAAGAGAGAGGGCTACAGGGAGACCTACCCACCATCTGCTACTGCCTGATGGGAGTGGACACAGACTGTCCTCAAAGATGCACAGAGAGGGAGGGGAGCATCGACCAGAGCTGCAACGTGGGATATTACAGCCTTATACAGGAGAAAAACCTCTTTTTATTTTCAGGGAGGTGAAACACTGAAACAGAAGTCCAGAGGGCCAGCTGGACTTTCATCCTTGGAGGTGCTCAAAACTATCCTGTGCATGGCCCTGAGCATCCTGATCAGATGGGACTCAGGTTGGTCAGCAGGATGGACTAGGTGACCTCTGCAAGTCCCCTCCAACCTATACGATTCTCTGATCTCATCTTGTTACCTCTTGTTTCAGGGGTGCCAAAAATCAATGTTTCTTTGTCTCACCCTCTCCTCAGCAGCAGATGATCCAGACATGGAAGACAGAGTAACAAATAAGAGTTTAAATTCATCACCCTCTATATCCACCTCTTTCTATTTTTCCTTTTCTTCATGCTTGAAAGACTGGAATATTTGTTTCTTAGTATGTACCAGGCATTTCCTCTGCTCTTCTGCTTTTTGTATCTCTCGGTGATTTACTTGCCAACAGCATACAAAACAGGATGACTTGAGAAAATCAAGAAAACAGGAGGGGCAGAACACGAACTACATAGAGAAAGAAAAGCATCATCTCTTCCTTTTTAGCAGCAGGCACCTGTAACTTATTCAGCAAGGCAGCAACTTAACAGGCAGTGCTGTGCAGGACTGCCTTGTGTACAGCATTACGGAATCAGTTCAGGAAAGGGGGTGAGAAGGATAAAAAGCTGCTAATGCCAGTGTTTAACTGTCAATAAAGGCTAAACACGCCATTCTGTTCGTTCTGTGCTGTCATGCTGAATACGTGCCCCAAATTCCCTGTATTGGTGATACAGGTATGCAGGGATACACAGGGACACACATGATATGCTGGGACAACATCAAGTGACAGGTATAACAAATACTGCTATTTAGAAACTGTCTAATCAAAGATGTTCTGATGCCCCAAAACATGTATTAGGCAGCGAAACTGCCGAGGGTACTCTGTAGAGTTGTGTGGTTCACACCACATATGTACCTGACTGAACAATCCAGTTCGATAATAACGACGTTACCTGCTCCCTGCAGCTCACAGAAGATCATGCTGAGGCAGAACCGTGCAATGATTTTGTCAAAAGAAAATAGAAGATATGCAAGCAGTATTGAGTGAGGCTGTTTGACTCCCTGCAATGTTTCTGCCAACAGTACAAGCAAGAACATAGCAATATTTGCAGTGATACAACTCAGTACCAATATTCCCAGCAGACACTGAGCAACAGCGATCACTGAATTAATTTTTTCTGTTTAGTGAAAGTAAACAATAGCATTATTAGAGACTGACAGAGGACAAACAAACTAAAGCAACTCAGCAAACCCACACAAAACCTGGGTAATTAAACTCCCGTTTTTCACAGCAAGGATGCCTGGAATCTCAACACTGCAAAACATGTGATTCTCTTCCCCCATTCAATTTTCCTTAAATCAGCTCTTTTTCTTCACTATCCCAACCAAACACAAACTACATTTCGAAAGGATCCATTTTAAGAGATAAGCACAACTCCATAATGAAGCTACTGAAATCAAAGCCCAGCCCTCTGGTACTTTGTCACATGGCTCCTGGGAAATGCTGCTGGGAGCCATTAAAGACGCAAGTACTCAGTGGCTTCTCATCTTAAAGATGTTCAGTGCAAGACTCAGAGCCTGGATTCACAGCTATCTTATCTGCTGGTTACTTACGCATAGAAGCAAACTTTGCAATGGTAAGATCAATGTGCTCACCACCAGTGAACCTCGGAACAGCTCTGCAGTGCAGATGCTGTACACACTGGATGTAAGCCATGATACCACAGCTGTGGTTTAAGGCTGGTGAGGTTTCCAGCCAGTGTCTCTGCACTGCCAACAATCTCTTCTTCAGTCCATTTTCTCAGCTTATTGTCTATCCTGTCATTATCCAATCTGACTATTACACCAGCGTGCCAGGAACCTGCTGCAAAGGAGTACTTGGGAGGGTGGAAATGTTTTGCTTTAAATATTTCCTATGAAAGAATAAATGCATACAGCTACCACCTCCGTATCTTTGTTTTCAGGATCTAAGCATTATTAACAACTCTTTTGATAAGGAAACTGTTATTGTTTCTACACAATAGGAGGCGGTGCTGAGGATTAATAATACATATATGTAATGTTTATTAATTTCATAATGAACAACTTATTTGCTTTACAACCTATACCTCAGCTACAAAGACAGCACAGCTGCCTTCCACTAGTCGTCACAGTCACATTGCTTTCATCCTACAATCCCTCCACCAAAACTCATGGTCAAGAAAAGCTCAACCAATACAAACCACATCGCTTCTGAACTGCTGCTTTGTGAGTTATGGGAATGTCACAGCAGCCACAATGCATTAACTGCAAAACACTACACCTATCCCAAGCTCTCCTTCAGCAAACTCCCGTACCTGGTGGGACCAAGCACCAGAGCAGCGATAGGTGAGGGGCAGCCAAAGCCGTGCCTGCCCTTTCCAGCCCACCAAGATGCTGGTGGATAGCTCACCTGTTGGATGAAAGCAGCTCAGAGTAGGATCACCCTGGGAAGGGGCCGTGTTACAACAGCTCTCAGCACAGTCGACCACTGCCGTGCTTGCTTTGCAGAGGTGCTCGCTGCTGTGACAAACTCTGGAGCAAGTCCCGGGAAGCAGGAGTGGAGAGAGGCAGAACACCCCAGCCCAGCCCAGCCCAGGGGAAGCAGAGGGCACTGTTTGCACTGCAGGTCAGCTCCTGTTCCCCTGTCTGACAATGGCAAATCTCTCTGTCACTTGGCAGTTCTGGGAACAGAATATTGTCTTGTGAAATTACAATGCTGTTTTAATGCTACCATTATTAGCATTGTCTTCAGACAATAAAATGTTCTGTCACAGTCGCTGTGGGCTCACAGCAGTGAATACACACTGAGTCACCCTACATTAACTTAAATAGCACAACTGTGTGAACACATGTTCTTCAGTTACATCTACACACACTCAAAAGTAAAAATAAGCAGATCTCCAAGGAAGAACTCACTTTCTACACAACGCAAAAGAACCCTCGCTGTGTGCTTCCACAACCTCAACAAACATGTGGCAAAAGGCTTAGTAAGGCTACTCCTATTTTCTGATCTGGTAGTAGATGAGTACACAAAGCCACCCCCAAAGGGTTATGTAATTAAAAAATGTGTCTGCCTAAACCTGGCTTTATCTATCCCGGGACCTTCACAACACAAGCAGAGGTGGTACCCACAGGCAGCCACTGTGCACCACAGTGCCAACACAGAGCAGCTTCCGTCCCCCGCCTTTCCCTTCAAGTCAGAACAGCACCTCTCAAGAATAATAACTGCTCAGATGCTTTTTCACTATTTGTAATAACATACCCCCCATGTTATGCTCAAGCCCATTCAGAGCAGCAGATACCCAGAAGATCTCAAGATGGAGCACAGGGACAGTCTACTGCCCAGACATTCGCTCTTATCACAGGACTTGCTGTGCTGCCAATTCACCACACACTCCTGATACCAGTGCACATAAAACCAAAGCAAACAACTGATCTGTGTTCAGGCTTGTCTGTGCTTCTGCTGCTTAACTAAACCATCACTAGGAATAGAAACTGCATAAAGTAAAGTTCCATACTTTGAAATGAAACTACAGAAGGCACAGAGGGTTAAAATGAGCACACTTCTTTTTTTTTCTTTTTGTTTTTGTTTTACACCTCTGAAACAATTCAGCACAGTCCTCCTCACACCAAAGCTACACAGCTGCCTGCAGGCACATTATTTTACACTTCCTAAAACAAAACCACCTATGTCTAACAGTTCTAACACACAACCAGGTACACGCCAACCAGGTATCGTCATTTTGAAAGGATTTGCTGTTGCGCACTCTCAAAATACTGCGCACTTGAACAATTGTCCTGCCTGATAGAGCATGACTTCAGTACAACATGAATTGAAGGGATGCAATTTGAGGCAAATAAAGCATTCATACCACCAAAGATATCTTAATTCTCTTTCTCTAAGAGGAGTTCTGATGTGCTCACCTGAAGCTCCTGTCCTTGCCTTACTTCTTGCAGGAACTTCTCTCTCCTCCTGTCCAGTAATTCCTCATGGACAAGAGCTAGGGAAAGGAAGTCCCCAGCTGCTTGGCAGTTTTAAGCTCAAGCTAGAAAACACGAGTAAACAAGACAGCATACAAAAGTGTTCAAGTGAAGATCTAGCTATAGGAAAAATAATACTAATAAAAAGCCTTTGTTTATTTTACCACAGAGTAAATCTGAAGGTGACATAGTTTCACAGCTCCCCTAAGTTTTCAATCTCTCCCTCTCTACCTCAAAGCAACACTGTCTACGGTAAAGAAAAGCTACTTTCTTGCTTAATTGTGAGGAAACCTGTAGACAGTAGCTTCTTGCATATCCAGAATGAAGGCAATACTTAAAAATCTGAAGTAACAAACTTTCTACCCCCATATTGGAATCCTTAATTTCTGCAATTGCCTGTATAGAACAATGAACAACGTTTGACAAACAGCCAGCAGTCTTAAACTTCACTTAAGCTCCGTTTTGGAGCTGGATGGGAGGAGCTGGGAGCTGGCCACCTCACCAGGGACCAAGGTGACAGGACACACTATCTTTTGGAGCTACTTTTACCCTACACTGATTTCCCCTTTTATCCCTGGCAGGTCTCTTGTGCACCTGTGCAATGCAAGCCTGGTTATCTCTGCTAGCCCAGAAGAGCACGGCCCAGCCCACGGGGTCCCTCCCAGTGGCTGAATTACAGACAAAACAACAGTGTGCCCTTGTCCAAAACATGCACTGTGTGCCACAAGCTTTGTGACTGCTGGGGCTCCCTTGGGACCCCATGGCACAGTTTATGTGGTGGGCAGAGTCAACAGCTTCCCCAATTCTCTCTTCTTCACCCAATAGCAACAAAATGCAACGTGCCCTGTGCATGGAAACCAGCTGGAACAGCAGTGCCAGAGACACCTGGGACACCACAACCTGGTGAAGACGGGTAGCACACTACTGTCACCAAATACTGATGAAAGCTCAGCATACTCACTAAAGAAACTAATGGCTTCAAGCCATGGACACAGGGGAAGGAGTAGGGATGAGAGAAATTTGTAGGTGCTTGCTCCCAGGTCCTTCCTGCCCTTAAATTTATTGCTCTTGCACAGAATTCCTTCCCCCAGATGAGGCCATTGAAAGCCTTGCAGGTCATGGGTGGGCTGGTGCCACCCTTGCATGTGAAAGTCCCCTCCTTCCAGATTAGACAAGGGAGCCAGAAACTACTCCAGTAGTGAACACAACTAGCATAAATTACAAAGTAGCATGGGGATTGAAGGAAATGTTAACACAGTACTCTTGAGCTAAAGTTTTCTGTTTTCACATCACTACCACAAAGGGAAGGGAGCAAGGTTTCTGGGCTGGTTGTTATAGCAGCCCTGCACTGCCTTGCATCAAGACTGCCTAAATAGCAAAGTGAAGCACGTTTGGCTGAGGGCTAGCTCCTCCTGTAAGCCACTGCTGCTTACCTGGAATCAGGATGGATATTTTTAATCAGGCTTCCTAACTGTTGGCATTTTCATAGGATTTGCCAAGCAGGTGAATTCTTCAAACGATACCATGCAAAAACGACATAAACCCTCAAAATTTCAGGTCACACAATTTGTTCTCCTGCTTAACACCCCAGATGTTTCAAACAAGGAGAAATGTGCAGTGCACAGGGGTAGTCTTCTAGAAAAGCTGACTTTGTGGGGCTTACAGCTTATCCTCTACAGCTCCTGGAAGGCTTATACTTCAACCATGTGAAAATGTTATCACTTATTATTACACTATATTTTCATGCTCAATATTTATGCCCTTTTCTCCAGTGCCAAAAGCTCATGTTGATACCTTAAACTTTACTGTGCAAATGCAAGACTTCTATTTTTGGGATGCCTTTTTATTTTTTTTCCTTTTCTTTCTTCCCCCTCCTCCCTCAGACATGAAGGTAAGCTAAAGATTTATTCAAAAATCCAAGAGCAATGCAATCTTGGTGAAAAAACATCTAAGATGACAAAACACCCTGAGCATTAAAATATATTTAAAAAACCCAAAATTTTTATTTCATACATTCAATCCTAGAGTGATTTTTATTAGCCTACAGAACATTAAAGCCTTGTAAAGTCAGATTTACAACAGAACTTGAAACAGGCCCATCTATAGCCTATGAAGTGCTGTTATAACACAAATTCTAAGTGTCAAACTTTAGTGAATTATGTAACTCAGCACTTCCCCTCTTTTTTAGCTGTAATCTTATATAAAAAGCAGCTATCACAAAAACTGCCTGACCTTGTGCTGTAAATATCTTATTATTTTATTTATCTTACAGCCGTCATGAAAGTAAAAGTGACAAACCATGCATTACATTGCTGATTTTGTGAACTTTTTTGAAAGCCTGAATTTCATTATGAGTTCTGGATTAAAATACATGGATAAAAGTAAAAAGATAAGATAAAAGAGGAATGAGTAGGTAGATAAAAAAAAAAACAGGCTTATATTGTAAAATGTATGGGAGGCAACAGTCAACAAGAAATACCTGTCAAAATCACCAATTTGGGCAGTATTTAAAATAAAGAACTGCATATTCCTTCTTGTTTGATTCTCTTAGTTTCTTGTTATTGCTCCAGGAGTTCAGCAAAACACAGAATATTCTGATTTTTGGGCACAATCTTTGGGTAAATATTTTTTGTTTTCTTCTCAGCAGCTAAAAGTAAAATTTAACAAGTACGAACACTTGTTCATACTAATTTCCACAGTTCACAAAGTGAACAAATACTGCTCATTCTGAAGAAATGTATGTCAGTAAATATGCAAGACCTACATGCATACGTGCATTTCAATAAAGTACGTAGAAGCACAATAACTTGGAGTAAAAAACCACACAAAATTGCTAAATAAATCTGTAAGTGCTACATTTTCACAGTGAAGCACCACGTTCTATTGATGCTACACCTTTTTCATGTGATGTCATGCATGCACTGAAAAGATAAATATATACCATGCTGCTAGTGAAAACTTCTATACAAGACCGTGATCGTTTTTTACATTACCTTACTAATCCTTATAAAAGTGCTTTTCTTCCCCACTTGAATTCAGTTATATTCCTTCACTCATCACCAGTAGAAAACAAGTAACTGAAATGTCAAATGTCACCATTAATACCAGTGCTTCAGGAGAAAGCTTAAAATCTGAAGAGATAATTAGGATTATAGAATCATTAAGGTTAGGAAAGGCCTCTAAGATCATTGAGCCCAACCTTAACCCAACACCACCAAGTTCACCACTAAAACTGCCTCCCCATGTGCCACACCCACACACCACACTTCCAGGAATGGTGATTCCACCACTGCCGTGGGCAGCCTGTTCCAATGCTTGAACACCCTTTCAGTGAAGAAACTTTCCTAATATCCAATCTAAAATCCCAGGGAGGCAACTTGGAGCTGTTTCTTCTTGTCTTGTTACCTGCAAGAAGATACTGACCCCCAGCTCATCACAAGCTCCTTTCAGGTAATTGTAGAGAGCAACGAGGTCTCCCCATGAGCCTCCTTTTCTCCATGCTAAACAACCCCAGCTCCCTCAGCTCCTCCTCATCCCAGTGTGACTCCAAACCCTTCATCAGCTCCATTCCCCTTCTCTGGATACATTAATTAGAAATACATACTTTTTTTACATTACTTAGATACATGCAGGTATGTGTGTGTGTTTATAGTATTTATTTATATATTTTATTCTGAATGCCAGAAAAATCACTGCTTTCATGCCCAGCATAGTTCCCCATCTCCTGCAGAGAACGATGAAGATCCTAAGCAAAATGTCATTGTTTATAATACAAAATATTTTTATAAGAGTACACAGAGTCTACCTCATGGATGGGGGAGATAAGAGTAAGTGGGAAATGTCAGAAATACTGTCAGAGAGTGAACCTATTCATTAAAGAAGTTATTTAGTTCCTAGACTAAAATAACAAAGAAGAATAATAATAGATGATCGCCATCCCCCCAGATCACTCAGATTTGGAGAGAGGAGAAAAAAAATCGCTTCTAGACTAACAAAAACTGCAGGATATCAAATGTAGTCATCACATCTTGTGAAAACTTTTCATATTTTCGTCATGATGCAAATAAAAGATCCTTCTCCCCCGACAAAACCTTCCCTTTCAAGACATTTTCTGGATTAGCCCCAGGGGAAGGGAGAAGCACAGATGAGCTAAAACAAGTAACCCAACTTATCAAACACACTGCAAGGCTGGATGCATATGGAAATGAAATATATTCACAAGCGGATAGACTAGATATGTCAGTATGTTTTTGCCATCTCTGATATAAAAATAGGTGTCAGCAAAAACCCAGTATAAATTCTTGCAAGCCCCTGCAGGAATGCTGTTGTTTTCCTCTGGATTGTTCAACCAGCACAACCACTCAGAAACTCCTCATAATTAAGGAAAAAAAGGGATGTGAGGGGATCTACCCCAAACCCTCTCCTGCTGTGTTCAAAACCCCTTCCAAAAACCCCAAAATTTTTCAGATTAGTACTCCTGGGTCATCACCACTGACCCAGGGTTTGTCCCTTGTTCAAGAGGGAATGACAGCATTCCCTTCCTGCAGTACTGGTGCCATCACTGGGGGTCAGGAGAGAAGTCAGGAGCATTTAGTGGCCTAGAGGCAAACAAACAAAAAAAAGTATCTGCTTTTAACAGCAAAAGCAATGCAAGGTGTGCTCCCACAAGCTTCATCTTACCGAGGAAAACCTCCCTGGCTTTTTCTGTTCTGTGTTTTTCTGTGAGCAGGCATCGCAACTGGCATGTGAGGGGGCTGATGCCAAGTGCTCCTCAAACTCACACTCCCACATCTTGGATGTGTGTGCCCGTGCTCATGCATGCATAAAAGACAGTGGCAAACTGTGGCAGCCGTGACCTGAAGGAAGCACCAAGCACAGTCAGCCACCCTCCAAATCAATTTATGCAGACTGCACAGATGCTCTCCTCCAGCACCAGTGTGGGCAACAGCAACACACACAATGAAAAAGGAACTCTCTTGAAAAAATTAAACCAAAAATAAATTAAAAAGGGGAATTAGAAATGTTTTGCCTTCAGGCAGCTCTCGGTTTTTCCTCCTACCCAAAAAAAAACTAATGTCTTGCTTTTGTAAGCTATTATTAATTCCTATATAATACAGGAATACACATAAATATAGCAATTTCATGCCTGTTCTAGAAAATTAACAAATTGAACTGCCAAAACACACCCCACTGTATAACCAAAATGCAATATCTTGTGCTTCACTCAAGCTTCTCAATTACAACTTGTCTTTTTCTGCATTTTTCTCTTGCTTTCTCTTTTTCCTTCCATTTTGCCCCAGATTTCCAAACCCCAAATTTTAGTAGATTAAATTGGTGGAAATCTTGCTCCTGAACAAAATCACTTCTGCAACTGCAGCAGACAGACAGGCTGCAGCCTGAGGATGCTGGATCAGCCACGGAGTATGGAGCATTTCAAATTTAGGTCACTTGTGCTGCTCTGACCCCAGTGAACAGCGACGGCGTGTTTTTCCACACTTGACTGTTTTCCTGCTGACCTGCGTCTTGAGCAAGACAACAAGTCCCAGTGCAATTTAAAGAACAAGGTCAGCACAGGAGATACTGAATACCAAATATGCTGGGAAAGGAGCAACGTGACTGGGAAGAAGAACTCACCTTCTCAAAGTTTGCTGATGGAGACTGGGGGCGCAAACACTAAAACCGCACGAACACACACCCTTTGGCCGTGTTTGCCGCCTGCACGACTGGGATCCAAAGGGGGGACCGAAGGCAGGCAGAAATTGTCACCGTGTGAGGCAAAGCCGAGCTGAGCCAGCAGCACGCACGATAAGAATTATCTCTGCTGGAGGCTGCTCGCTGCCGCGCCAGCACCTTGACTCAGCGCTGACAAATGCTGGGGGGAAGCCGGCGCCGCGGCCAGAGCCCACTGATGAGAAATACGGCACCTCGGGCGCTGAGGCCGTCAAACCAGCAGAGAACCCACCTTGCTGCAAATGAGCCAACCCTGCCACATTCAAGAGAGTGAAACTCCTTGAGGAAGCAGCTGCTTGCGGCAGGAAGGTGGGAAATGTAGCCAGGCCCCACGGTAGTGGAAGGCGAAAGGGAGAAAACCCCAACTCTCTTCCCTTGGGGAGGGTTGGAGCAGGAGGCAGGGCAAGTTCCAACTGCTCCTTTGCAGCAACACCTACTCGAACTGCTTTCTAGTTGTTGGACTCAACCATTCGTGTTTTTTCTCCTGTAGTTCTTAAAAAGAAAAAAAAAAAAAGATTATACGCTTTGCACAACACAACTGTTTATACAAAAGAATGGTTCCTGCACAACTATGGTGTTTAACTACACGTGAATCCAGAGGGGAAAAGCCTAATGGACAGCAATATAAGGTATTTTAGCTTGCTCCTAACTCTTATCCTACTGGTTCAAAACTGTAACACTCCCCTGTGAACATCCTCAAGCACAAGCAGCATGGGCAGTCCAAAGGAAGGTAACCTGGAAGGAATTTTGCCCACTGGCTACAGGCTTAGCCACAGATTAGCAGAGGGATCAACCAGAGAAGCAACACCTACTGAATACACACTGGCAAATAAAGCAGCCAAGCTTGTCACTGGGCACTGCATAAGATTCCCAAAGGGGAAAACCAATCTGGACAGGCTCTAGTAGGAGGATGAACTTTGTTCTAATGAGTTTTTGGATAAATGCATGGGTTAATGATGTTTTACCCAGAGCATGAAATAGTGTGGCTAGAAAGATTAGAGCAGTGATCTCCTCTACTTGGCACTAGTGAGGCTGAATCCTGTGTCCAGTTAAGGGCCCTTCACTACAAGAAAGACATTGAGGTGTTGGAGCATGTCCAGAGAAGGGCAAAGGAGCTGGTGAAGGGTCTGGAGCACCAGTATTGTAAGGAGCAGCTGAGGGAGCTGGAGTTGTTCATCCTGGAGAAGAAGGCGACTCAGGGTACACCTTATTGCTCTCTACAACTGCCTGGAAGGATCTTGTAGCGAGGTGGGGGTCAGTCTCTTCTCTCAGGTAACAAGCAACAGGACAAGAGCAAATGGCCTCAAGTTGTGCCACAAAAGGTCTAGGTTGGATACTAGGAAATTTTTCATGAAAAGCACTGGAACAGGCTGCGCAGGGAAAGGGTTGAGTCACCATTCCTGTAAGTATGTAAAATGTAGGGAGATGTGGTGCTCAGGGACACGATTTAATGGTGGCCTTGGCAGTGCTGGGTTAAAGGTTGAACTTGGTGACACTATGTCCTTTCCAATCTAAATGATTATTTGATTCTCAGTTTTAAAGAATAGAATAAGAAGATGTGCCAGAATAGATCCAACTTGTGAAAAAAAACCAAACCACACTTTATGGAGATGGAGATAGGTTACATGAAAGAGTTGAGAATGAAATTATAAAGGAAAGAAAAGTCAGTATCATTATATTATGACAACAGAAATCAGATCTGTCATAGTAAGTAACGTTCATATTGTCTAATTTAGTTAATAGCTTTTTAGAAAAATTGCAAAGTACATAGGGTACAATTTTTTTCACTAGTGAGAGATTTGCAGGAGAATCAGAAACAGGCAGCGTTCTTGTAACTTTCACACATATAAAAGACTAATAGGCAATTAGGAATTATAAACATCAGGAAAAGGGGCTGATCCTTTCTTCAATCCTGCCAGTTGAAGATTATTCTCTACCATCTCTTAGCTAATGGCATGTAAGATCCAGTACTAGAGACCACAGGTGGTAGCCTTTCCCCAGTTTCTGTAGAAGACCCAGTTTCTGTAGATGTATGCATCTACAAAATGAGTACTTTTACATTTTTCTCTGTTAATTTCTGATTTTTGTTACATGACCTATATTGAAAGCTTCTTTTGTACTTCAATTTTATTTTGCCTTCAATTTTATTTCTCACATTTGTGCTTTTCTTTCCTGAAATACTTCAAATACTGTTAATAATATCCCCCAAGGTATAAAGCATTTGTGAGTGACTGCCTAGATGAGGTGTCCACACAAGAGAACACAGCGTTTGTTGCAATGACAGCCAACATCAACAGGCACCCAACTTCAGTGGGGTCAGAATCAGACCTTCAGAACCACTACTGCCCTCTGCAGCTGGGCATCTTTATACGGCCAACTGTTGTGAGGCTCCCTCCCACTGTATTTCAGACCCCGGCTGGTATTATTCCCAAGTATTTCATGGCATTAACCTTTCTGAAGTTTCTCCACAACATGCAATAGTTTCATTTGGGATTAACTTCTGTAAAGTTAATTGCAGTTTTGCATTTTGTTTTATGTTTCTGACCTCTTTAGGTTCTTTTGAACTTTGAATATTTGTCCAGACGTGTATTTTCAGCTCTTCATAATTCAAATGTCATTCACAGAGCATCTGTATCCCCTTCATATCATCAGTTTAGTTTAGGAAGGACAAAAATGAAGCCTTTCGGAGAGACAAAGCAGGACAAAGTTTTTGAAGAAATGCACAGATAAATCCTGTTTTATCCCACTCCCCATCAGATTATTTTGCAGAAGCAGTTTTTGACTGGAAGTCCTGAAGTACTGGCAGAAATGAAACAGAACCTCTTTTGAAGGGAAAAAAAAAAAACCCCAACAACCCAGAATTAAAGTGATATACGCTTAGACTGACTTCTTTAATAAAGCAATGGGAAGCTGCAAACTGAGGAGAAAACATCAGTAACAGACCCATGGATCAGAGATTATAATGCTGTATTAGAGAAAAATAGACACGACAGAGATGCCCGCCTACTGGGAATACTAAATAACATTGCTGCATAAAAAGTAAGAAATTGCAGAAAATAATTCTTTATCGAGTTACAGCTAGGTTATTTTTAGCACCTGAGGAGTTTTTTTATTTGCTAGTCTAAGAACAACAGTGCCTCTGCAAACAAAACACAGGAAGTTGGGGAAGAAAAAGAAACAGTTTGTACTGAAGACTTTAGCTTGGAAATGGATGATTGTTTTCAATAATTTTTCTGCAGTAGACAAATATAGAAAAGAAAGGTGATGTAGGGACCATATGGCATGTTAATTCCAGTTGTGACAAGAGCTCTGTTGTCTGTCTATCCCTTTGCTAGACTGTGAGAAAACATGCAGCTTGTGTCACTGACAACAGAAGCAAAGCCCAGTCTCATCAGACATGGCAAATATTGATGTATAGGTAAATAAAAGCTTGGAACTGGGAACAAAAATTGAATGACCAGCCCTGCAAGGCATCTCTTTCCTGATGTGGAGTATTGCTGGCTGCATAAAGAAGTAACAACTTCTTAGGTGTTCAGGGCAGCTAGATGAACCAAACAAAAATAACCCTGGAGCAAGGAGGAAACACGCAGCTTTTGAAAAACAGCATACAACAACAAAAAAAAATTATCCATACAACATGCTTGGAAAAGAAGCCTGGAACACTCTCCTATAAATCCAACCAGTCTGAACTGCACTAGCACAAAACCTAAGTGTCAAACAGGACACTGGCATAGGCGCTGTGGGTAAGAACACCGCACCTTTGTGGGAAGGGACAGCCCCAAGAGCCAGGTGGTGATGCACCCACGTCTTCCTTCCAAGTGAAGGAATGAGGAGAAGACAGGGCTGTCCTGTACTACCAGTCCACAAACTGGCCCACAGCCTGCACCAGGATGCTGGAAGCGGGCCTTTGGATTTGGGGCATGGAAAGAAACAAAGCAGCCTCTGCTTTCACATTCTGTACCACAGCATGGCAGCGGGTGGCTGCTGCTGTTGGAGGCAGACTTGGGCTTTGTCTCCATGCGTTAGTCTCCTCATCTGGCAGGCAGGCAAATAGTACACTTAGAGAAAACAAAATAAGACAAACAAACAAAATAACCAACCCCCCAAAAACCAAAACCCTCCAAAACCATAAAACACAACCCAAACAAAAATCCCCAAACCAAACCCAATGACTCATCACAGAAATAGAAGAAAAAAATGAAGGAAACCACCAACACCATCTCCCCCCGCCGGCCTTTGAAATCAACTAGATTACGGTTATTAAAAAAAAAATCGCCCTAATCTTTCTCAAGCTTGAAAAACTATAGGATACTGATTCTCTAGCAACTGGAAGTGAGAAAAGCCTCTCAGACATCCAGAAAAAACACTGAATAGCAAAGGGATATGGAACTGGACAAACTAAACAGCGTGCTCAGGCAGGACACAAATTCTTAAACTAACTGTTGTCAAAATGCATTTTTGGTAGGTAAAACCAGACAGACCTACAATTTTTTTATCTCTAGATAATTCCCCAGTGTCATTGCTGCTGCTAGTGAGCCATAAGGAGCAAAGCACATGAAAAAAGGAAATTGTTCTTGCTAGGTAATGTAATTCAAACTCGAAATATTTATTTACTCTTGCAGGGGAGAGGGAGCAGCTGAAGCACAGCTGGGATAACTCAGCAGCACGAGCTGCCACACAACTCCCCCACGCCACGGCCTCTGGCTGGGCCAGGAGGCTGCAGGGGAAGGGGGAGCAGAGCCAGGCTGGAACACACAGCTGTGGTCCCAGCAGCTCCAGCTTCCACTCTCCACCCAGCATGCAAACTCAGCCTTAAGACATGGTCCACCTTTACCCATACTGATGAGAGGAGGCTGGATTCCCACCCATCCCATCCCCAGCACTGTTCCTCTCCATGCTACATCCAGCATCAGTGTCTCTGGAAGGGTCCCACAGATGTGTGCCCCAACCTCACCTTGAGATCTGGTCAGGAGCCCATTCCAGTCTGAGACCAGCTTCCTTAGGTACTGTTCCAGCACTGGTAAGTTACCTCTCTGACCTAAAATGAGGCCATTTTGGCCCAGCAGCCCATCATCAGGATGCTGAAGACTGTGTGTCTGGGCAGGGTCAGGCTCCAAGAGAAGAGGCTCGGTGATCAGGGTGGGTGGCTGCAGGCACCCTCTGCAATTGAATAAGGCTGCTGGGATCCGTACTCCACGGGGAAGATGGCTTTGCCTGCCTCTCGTGTGGCACCAAGACCTTTCTCTCTCCTCTGAAAAACCCTTGGGTTACATTGGTGCAACTGCTTGTAGGGGGGGCAGCAAAATCAAGGTAAAGATTTGATTCAGGATACAAATAATGTCATCTTCTCAAAAGGAGGTAGGGAAGACAGGGAGGAAAAGCATGATTTGTAGTCTGGCTCAATTGCGAGTGCATTTATAATTGTAAGAAACATGCATGACCTCCTTTAGCTTTGTTCAGTTTTTCTTTAAAAATCTTAATTTTAACTACTTTAGTTAATGCACGTGACATGCCTTGTTCACAGCACTGGTTACTCCTCAGAAATTCACACCTGCACAGAATTAATCATGATGGGAAAGCGTGAAATCCCGGCACGAAGATGACACCACCTTGTTTTGGTTTGGGGTGTTTCTCCCCTCGAGCTGCAGAGGAGCCCTGCACACAGGAACGCTCACTGCATGTTCAGATGAGAAGATACAGCAGCCCTCAGACACAGGCCGGAGTTGTTCTGCTCCAGAGTCAACACCCTCGAAGGCTGGTATGGCACATGAACCATCTCTGTAGGACAGAGACACCGGAGCACCTGTCAGCTGCATTCTGCTCATGGATTTAAACAGTAATCCTTGTGACCAGAAGGGCTCGAAATGCCTTTTACTTTTTCTCTTTTTTTTTTTTAATAAAAGCTCAGAATCTAGAACACCCTCATTTTGCCCAAGCTGGTGTTACAACCTAATCCTACCTGTTGATTTCCAGATCTGTCAGTAGAGTACCACTTAAAAATTAAGATTAAAACCTACCTCCACTCTCAAGAAAGGATTTAAGAAATTATCATGAAACAAGAAGTACACCAAGTTGCTACAAAGCAGACTTGGTAAAGAAGGTTACCATTCAGTCAACTCTGTTTTAACTATATTTCTTGATATTCCAATCTTTTTGTCATTTATTTTCAGGCAAAAGTCTTCTTTAGTTAGGCTGCAGAATCAGTTCAACCAATATCTAATAAATAATGCTTATTTCCCATGCCAAGATTGGTTTTGCTTAACTTAATTGAGTTAGGTAAAGAAGAGACAAATCCAGTTGTGTGCACGTATATATTGATGTGAAACAGAAAAAACTTTGTATTTTCTACTGTGAGTGAAGAATTGTTGCCAAAAATCCCCTGAAATTGAAAAGGCCACAATTTAGCAGCACCCCAGGCATGTACAGGCCTTGCTAATCCCACACAACTCCAGTTTTTGCCAGCCTCATCCAGAAACAAGGGCTCATGGCAGCCTTTGAGGGTGTTATGAGAATAGGTTCAAGGAATTGAGCCTACGAATTTCTCGACCACAAAGAAAGACATGAAGTGTAACAGGCACGCTCCCTACTGCTGGCAACTTTTTTTGGTTGTTTATAAACTGAGTATCATAGTACTAGTTACACAGCACTTCAACAGAACTATTTTTTTTGTTTTCCAAATATGCAGAAATTAAATGGCAGTAAACTCACTGGTCCAGCTGACACAATTCAATGCCACTGGGAAAAAAAAAATCTGTGGCCACACGCAAGTAAGATGATGCAGGACCTGTTAACATCCAGGACTCGAAGTGCAATTTACAGTCCACATACCAGAAAAATGAAGCACATACCCCTAATAACAGCCCCCTGGAGCTGGGGGACTAAGCAGCTGCACCTAACATGGCCTTCACAATGGGACCCCGAGGTCCAATTCCAAGAAGAAAACAAAAAGGACGTAATAAGAAACACTGTGAAACCATTAAGATAAATCTGGTTCAGATATTTTTAAGAGTATAAGCAAATGTGGATCCTAATGGAAATTGTTTTGGGGAAAAAAGTCCACATATATCTAGAAGGCTCATCCCAAACATTTAGCAGTTACTTTCACAATAAGTCTTTTCATATTTTGGTATACTAGTGCAATGTTCATGTTCTCAAAACTAGCCTGAAGGGTTTCTAAATTAGTATGTCAATGTTACCATGGTAACATAATGTACTACCAAAATGGACCACTTTTTATACAGCCACTATAATCAAGTTAGTGACCAAGCAAGTTATAAAAACTCTTGCTTTTTCAGTTTTGGGAGGTTGGGGGTTTATTGGGCTTTTTCCTTTGTTTGTATTTGGTTCTTTTAACTATTGATTATTATTTTTACTATTCCTACACCTTTCTAAAAATATTATTAAGAATTTGTTTTGTTTATCATGCAGGAATAAACAAACAGAAATAGAATCACCATCAGCAAAAAGCAGTTCTCAGGACTTGCTAAGGGTAGCCATAGTTTCAGCTCCCAGACATACCAAGTTTTACACCCCACCTCTAGTTTTACTTTTGCAGACTGCTCACAAACGGAAGACATTCTTTCCTTGTCACAACACTATTAAAAACACAGCGACACCTCGCTCTCAGAGCTTCCTACATACCAGGATCCTGCCCAACGTGCTGTGTCTGATATCCAGGGGCATGTTAAATCGCACGGGATGTCCTAAAAGTCAACCTGCCATCCTTGATCAGACAATCATCAAACTGAGAACACTCAAGTTAAAAACGTTCTCATATAAAGTTCAGTGTTCAAAAGACATCATCTTCACGGTCATCACATCCACACAGACCAGAGTATCTGTCCTACATTCACACTAATCTGTTAAAGACATGAGTTTCTTTCTATCTCCAAAAGAAACCATCACCCTGAGAATAAAGGCTCTCAGTACAGCCAACCCTCACCAACCAGTGCCTTTGCACAAGGGCTGCTACAGAACCCCATGTGGACAAGGAGCCACATCCACCCAGCAAGTTTTCATGCAATGGTCTTTACTCAAACAGCATCAAGTACTTGAATCAAAATCGTAAAAACTTGTTTTTTTTCCATTAAAAGATGGTATCTGATTGTATATTTTTTTGTATCACAAGCCTGCTGTAACAACCTCTTTGGGGCATTCCTGTGGTCTTGTTGGGTCTTTTTGTTTATAAAAAGAAAAATTTAAAAATATTGAGATTATATGAATTTATTTCTTACTCTTGCTGTGTTGAAAATGAAAGAGGAAAATAAAAGTCATTGGTTTATGGTTGTGTCAACAAGAGCTTGACATACTGTTTTACAGCACCACTTGCCAATAGCACTGACATTCTAAGTTGATCTCTCAGTTCAATGATTTGTAAAGTTAGAAAAAATTTTGTCATGAAAATTAATAAAAATGTTTACTCCCTTTATTAGTGTGAGAATATGTCAAATATCCAACTTCTCTACTTTTGGTCTGGCTGGCTAGTTTTTATTCTTCTAGATGATACTGCCATTTATAGTTGAGATGTAATGCCTAAGCATATTTGATTAATCTACTGAAACCACTTACTATAATTTATATTCCTTTCAGAAAGCTGGAGGAAAAAGAAGAAACAGAGTCCAAAGACACCATGCAAATCCTTCCAAAAATACTTATATGAGGCCAAAATTGCTCCCTGTCTTCCTCTGCCACATGAAACAACAGTAAAGGAGAGAGTATCCTGGGATTCGCATCCCATTCCACCCCAAGCTTTCCAAATAAAGAACAACAGTCAAAATATACCGTATATATGTGTGTGTAGTGGCATACAGATGTGTACATACAGACACACGCAATCTCTCTATGTACGTATCCATGGTGCAACAGTTTAACTCGTGTGATTTCCAGTGTGGATGCACTCATTTAGGTATGAGTGACTTTCTACTGTATGGGTGGAGTTTGGGGAAAGAGTATGTACCACAATCTTTTCAAAAAACACGTATGCATGAATGAGCCACCAAAGTGAAATTACACATAAAGCTCAAATCATTGTCCACCTTCAGCCTGCTTGACTTCCTAACTTTAAATGGCTGGTTTAACAGAACTGCCCAGTCTGCAATACACTGCAACGATTTGTGTGTGTGGCTTCCTCTTCTGCTGATCACAGCTTTTAGGCTGTAACTACAACAAAAGGTGGCTCAGGGATTTTTCACGTACAGCACCGAACACATACCTGAGCAAAAAAGTTAAAAATACCACAATCTTTTTTATTCCCTAAAAAGTACAAAAGCCCTGTATCTGCAAATGCTCCAAATGTCACAAGAAAACCAAGTTCAAAGGCATTAGCAATTGTGCATTCCCCTATTACGTTGTAAAAGATGCAGTGTGAAAAATCCTTTAGGATAATCTTCTCCGAATCATTAATTCCCTTCCATTTACATGAGAAAAGAAACACCAGATCTTTTTACGCAGTTTGTCACAAAAATCACAGCCCGGGGTACTTCTCACTAAACACTGAGGTCTCACAACCTACTCTTTCCCCGGCTGTTTTGAAGGACAGATGCTTACTTTAGGATTTTCCCATTCACATCACTAGATAAAATAATCCTCCCTCACTCCAGAAGTCATAACAGCTGCATCTTAATTGGAAAGAAAAACCAATAAGGACCAAAACCAACAACTGTTACTGCAAACTAGTGGCTCTGAATGCCAAGCAGCTGCCTTTCTGCCAAAAAACAATACATGACTTGTAAAAGTAAGGTGCTTGAAAACAAATCAAATACCAAAACTAAGCTACTGCCAACGAGGGCATTGTATTTTAGTGATAAAAATGCATGAGACACCAGCCAATTTCAAGCTGCAATCACTTGAACATAATCCTTACACGTAAGACATCATTTATAGCGAATAATATGAAATACCAACTGCAGAACTTATGACTTAATAGATGGGATGCCAACTCCTAAAACAATTCACACACCTGGTTGTTTTTATAGTATATGAAGTGATGGGGTGGTGCACAAATTAAAGTTATTTTTGCTGATGACCACGCTGGGAGCGTACCTGTCCTTGAGGGTGGAGAGCACTTGTGGATCATCATCAGCAGACCTCTCATGTTGTGTCCCTTTGCTGCACAACTGACTGTGATGCCTTGGGATGCATTCCTTAAAACCAAGGTTTTACTGGAAAATTTTGCTTCTTGTCAGAGGAACATTTAAAATACAGCATTTCTCTTGTTGAGAGCAATATTTATGTACATGCAAAAAAAAATGAAATTGCTGTGACAGTGTGAAAGAGCGGTGAATTTGCAAGGGGAGCACAGAACAAGCCTAGGTAGGACCTTCTCCATCACCTTGGCAGTGACATGTGGAAGGAAGGAGAAGGGCTTCTGGGCAGCCACCCCACAGTGCTCCTCATCCCCCTCTCCTCTACCTGCTGCAAAAACGGTCTGTGGGTAAGGAAAAAAAATCCCATTTTGAAGTGTTTTGCAGTTGCTTAGCAACCCCTACCGAACCTTAAGAGATTTCAGTCAATGGACTGGCACACCCACCTCTCAATATGCCAAAAGGTACATGAGGAATACACCAGCTCAGCCCCAGGATGGCCCCAGCCCCAACAGCAGCATGTCCCTCCTCATCTTTCAAACCTGCTTCCAGCTGCGGCTTTCTTATCCATTCCAAACCCCCCAGAACCACTGAGAGGCACAGCAAAGCACCCATGTGTTGGTGGTGAGATTATTTTTGATTGCAAAGATGCCAGCTACACCCTTTCCTCAGTTACCACACACATACAAACCGCATCTGCCTTAAAAAGCAATTGAGATTGAAAAGCTGTCGCTGAACTTGCCCTCCTGTGGTAGAGACCAGGTTTCTTCCCAAGCCATGCAGTGTACAGGCAGTGACCACTACAGGCAGTTCCCACACCTGTTATCAGTTTCGGTGGGAAGCATTGGCCAAATTGCACAAAACTTTTGGCCTTTGTGATCCCACCCCATTGTCATGCCAAATGTTTTCAGATTTTAAAATTTTATATGTATATGGATAGATAGATAGATACAGATATGTGTATGTGAGTATACACAGATTTTTTTGTGGAACAAGGATTCTTCCACCACTCTTCTGTAAACTGCCACTAGATGCATAAAATCTACATAAACTTGAAAGGCCAATACAAAGGAGCTATGCTGGAAAAAAAATTTTCTTTTTTACAGATGCTTCACTCCACAGAAGAGTACACATGGAGGGGAAAAAAACCATACCACACTGCAGTGCAACAAGTTTGAAGTTATCAGTACAGAAAATCCTGCTAGCTAAAAGTAAAAATTTATGCTGGAAACTAAACCATTCGTAACCAGTATTGGAGTTATGTTCAGAAACGGCTTTCCAAGTACAGCAACACAGCCAACAAACTGCAGCCACCTAAAAGCCGTGTACCCTTTCCCTTCCACAGCTGGCAGAGAAGGACCACCTCCACCACCCAAGCTGGTTGGAGAAGCCACACCCACACCCGCCCATTTCTCTTCACCAATGGCACTGTGGCAACAGGATTGTCTTAGCCCAGTCAAAGGGGTTCCACCCTTGAGGTGAGCTGTCCCAGGGTGAGGGGCTGCAGGGGTCATTCAGGGGCCCCTGCCTGTTCCAGCTTCCCCCACTCCAGTCCTGGACAGAGCTGGGAATTGCCCAGCCCCAGTGGTTTTGTGTATTTTCTGTGATCCTTAATGGCAATTGTGAATTTCTCTCATGTGTTACCTTTACACTAAAATAACTTTAACAAAATGTTGCCCCTGTGGTAAACCCAGAAGGAATAGGCCACCATACTTCTAAGACAGAGAAAGGCTCAGAGTCCATTTGAATTTCAAGCTGCATCTTGTTTCCGGTACTTATTTCAATCCTTAAACCAGGAACTTCCTTAATTTTAATCTGTTCTCTCCATCCTTTAAACTACCCAGTAGTACTCAGCACTTTTTCAAAACTTATCTGCCCTAAGTTATGACCAGGGGCTTTCACTTATGAAAGTAAGGTGGTACCAAGTGGACCTCTGTGATCATATTTCACAAACAACTCACTTGGTACTTACAAGGGACCTGTTATAGTCTTTATGCTTGTAATTCTTAGTATACCAAACACAAATACATTCTTAATTCTTAAGAAAGGCACTGTTTGCAAATCTCTCCTAAATATCCAGCAGCAGTTAATGTTCAGAAGTTTTTCGATTTCTTTCAATAGTGCCCCAGTGATTTTAATAGCTCTGCACTCCCAAATGTTTTTATCTGAACACTGGAAATAGAGGTAAAGGCCTCAATAAATAGTTTTGATCGTGGGTGGGGTTTTTTTCCCTTTGATTGTTGTTCTCTTTTTGTCAACAGAGTGACCTAACAGTAGCATTGCCAATTGCCTCCATGGGAGCCAGTGCATGCAGCACAGTTTTGAATGACCTGGAAAACAGAACTGACCTTAGGACTTTCAGACATCTGTTTAAAAATCCCACCACCAAACCGGAAAGGACAACAATAAAACCCCCTCTGGTTTTCCAGAACAGTATTAAACAGAGTTACTTAATTAATGCTTGGAACTACAACATGGATTGGACCATGTCGCTCCCATTTTGTACATGAAGAAAAGCACTCAGTGGAAGAGAAGTGCAATAATTATTGCAGCTCCTGGCTCTTGAAGGTAGGTTGCATCCCCTCTGCCAGGTCACAGTGCAATGCTCAAATCTTCCAAAATGACATGGCTCCCTTTGCTCCCACAGCCACCAGACCTGCACAAATCATTTTGGGAAGCTCCAGAAAACACATATGGAATTCATTTAGTATCTTCCGTACCAAATAGCTCCATAACAAATTGTATTTTGTTTCATTATTCTTTAAGATTTCCTTTATCTTGTATTAACGTTATACTTTATCTTCCGTCCCAGGACAATCTGCTTTTGTAACTGATGGTATTTCTCATTGCAAACGAATCCAGTCATCTAGAAATGCCACTAGACTAGGCTTGTTCTCTGTAATCAGAGACACCACAGAAAGTTTCTGTTGCATTACAAGCCTTTGCCTATCATCTGCACAGAAAAGTCTTACCAGCAGATATGATTCTGCAGATGCACTGTTACAAGCACAGGCATGGGTCCTTCTGAAAAGATCTTTTTCTAGGTCTTAATTGAAATGTTACTAATACTCATTTTACCTGATGATACTAGGTAAATTAAAAAAAGACCATAACACAGCGGAGCACATAATTTATTTAAACAGTATTAACTCTTCCCAGATGGAAAGGATGTAAAACAAAGCACAAAGCTTAGTGTTTGAAAGTGTAAAGACAAGGTGACTTAGGATGGCATTATGAAGACTAGAAACCAAAAATTTTGGTAATAAATGGAAGATGACACAATGTTAGGGTACCTTACCAAGAGTTTCAATATTGGGAACAACAGAGAAGAAGGAACCAACAAAAGATGTAAAGACAGGTGATATGATCAAAGCCGCAGGCTTCGGGAAATGCGCTTTCAAGCAATATTCAGAACTGATGTAAGTGGGACAAGGCTGCTTTCATCCACGCTTGAAAAGTGACAACACAGTACTTCAGTAGTAGGATGAGACACACGGATGGCAGATTTCACAGCATGGCCAGATAGAGAAGCCTGCATCTCAGACATGCTGCACTGGGAAAATCTTCAAGATATGGGTTTTCCCTGCTTTTGAGGGCCTTGGAAGAAATCAAATAGGGGCAGGAAGGACTAGTCAGTTTTTATTCCACTGCTATGGTATGTGGTGATGACTGCTTTTGTTTATACCTCCATTTTTAATTATTATTATAAAATATTAACATGTTTAAGATGGGATGAAAAAAGATATTTCCTAATTCAAGTGGATTGCAGAATTTTTACCTTATGGAAAAATTATGAAAGTGCTGTAGGTGCTACGCTGTCTGGAAAGATCATTTATAAAGGTTCCTTAAGGCGCAAGGCTCTCAGTAGATTAACTTGACAGAAATTGCACTTCCTACACAAGTTAAGTGACCATTATCAATAAGAAATATTGGGACACTTGGGGGGTTCAAAAGGCTCTAAAAGCAAATTAAAGATTCCAGCTGAGCAGATGACAACTTAGAAGAGGGATTAATGCTAACCCTGTTTTCACGTACTTAAAAATTATACAGACAAACTCCACATCTATACAGAAAAAAAAGTTTTAATATAACTATACCAAAGGCAACACAAGCATTCAAAACTTATGCAGACTATTTAAGGACTTAAGTTTAAAGGGAGAATACATTTAAAGAAGTAAAATCACCTCAGGTGACAGCTCATGTGAAATAACGAAATCCCCCTGGGTTCCAAAACTATGCTAGAATCATGCTAAATACAATGGGGACTGAAAGAGAATTACACTTAGTATGGTCTTTCTCTTAGAGAAGGAAAAATGCAATTACTTTTTTTGAGGCTATATCAGTTCTGCATTTGTAACTGAGACACCTGACTTCTCCCACAGGTGTAAAAAACTGAAATAAACCAGTAGTAAAAATTAACCTCATCCACCTGTTTCTTAGTCTTAGCACCTTATTTTCTAAATGTAATAAATAATTTCATTTTGAAGACAAAACTCAAATGGAATCCCCAAAGGCATCATCATAACTGGGTTTCTCTCCTCTTTACAAAACACTCAAGAGTTCCCAGATTTTTCCATAGCAGAGCAAGGGCACTGATGCAATAGTGCAAGGTACAGAGTCATGTTTTGATTGGTACCTCTGGCTGAAAGAAACCAAACACTGTAATGATCTCAAGCTATTGCAACGATCTCAAAAAGTCACACTTCTGTCCCAGTGCTCTGCACAAAAGCCCCTTGTGCAAGTCCACCTTGGTGGAACTTGCAATTTTTGTTCCAGCACCACTGGGCTTGGTATGACAGGATTCTCCAACTGGCAGGCTTCAGGAAGAAACATCCTAAAAAAGGAGCTCATCCAACATCTTCACACTTTATGAAAACTCCTGTCCAGCCGTGAAGAAAAGCAGTTAACTCACGCCCTGGTACACGATGAAGGCGCTATTGCTAACCCCATTTTGAAGGTCTGACATCACATTCCTAAGGAAAACCCAGTAAACTCCAAGTAAACTCTTCCTTGGGGAGCACCATGTCAATACTCCAAGTAGCTGAACGGGAACTTCTGACAAGTCCATCGTCTCTTCCCTGTGGAGTTTGGAAGGGCAGAACCGTGCAAGAAAATGACAGTCACACTGCTCAGAGCCTACGCTCGTTCACTGCTGGCAGCGCCGAGCCGACCTCTTGACTCGCAGGGCAGCTTCAGTACAGGTAGGTCCCACTTTTACTGAAAAATGTCACACCAAACGTTTGAACATTTCCAGATATATCATGAAAAGGAAATGAAAAGCAAGTTTCACACTTTAAAATATGAACAGGACTTTTTCTTCATGCTTCAGATGGCCTAACAGTCCTTGAAATTGAAAAATCACAGCAAACATGAGCATTATAGATTTGGGAAGAAAAGGCACTGGAGAACAGAGAAAGGAAGGGATGATTAAAAACACACAGGCAAGGAGGTAAAGAAGAGTAGGAAATGGTGACTGATGCTGTCAGTGCAAACCTATTCATTCTTCCTGCCTGTTTGTGATACCTGACAAGACAACTTCACTACCAGTGGATACCACTAAATGATTTTCAAAAGATAACTCCATTGACCCAAGAAAGCAATCTCTTCAAGAGTAAAAGGCAGAAGTGCTAAACTAAAATGAATGGTACAGTTCATAAGGATTAAAGGGTTTATCAGATTAATTTTTGAAAATGCAACAGCAAAAAAAAAAGTTCCAAACTTCCTAGTGGCTGTGATTGAAGCTGGTGTCTTAAGCATGGAACTAAGCAAGCTCTCAGAACAAGATATTGCTTTCTTTCATCTTCAAAACAGATTTTATTTTTACTGTTGTTATTTTTGCAAGTGAATTTCTAAGAAGCCATTTCAAGACCCATGAAAAAAACCCAGGAAAAACTAAACCCCACACCATACTTGACCATCAGTAGAGAGAACATGGCATTGCCATTTACTTAAACAGTGAAAATCTGAATGCTTATGGGAACAACAATAATGTTTTTTTTCAACTTCATATATAAAACCTCAAGTCTGAATGCCCTGTCAGTTATTTTGGCCTAGATACAAACAAAGAAAATCTCTTCAACCCCAAACAATATAACACTAATGATGGTCATCATTTAAAGAAGGGGAAAACTGACTTTAATATGGGTTGAAAAGGAGAAAGAAAATGTGTTAATGCCATAGGGCAAGATTAGTGGCTTTGAAGGGACATGATGAAGAACTGTGCAAGTGTCCCCTTTTCCCCACGAAGTATCTTATTCATGCTATAAAGGATGCTCACAGACACCTTCCTCCAACACTACCCCCAAGGATCACCTACACACCAAGAGACTACATGTAATTTTAGCAGTCAGCTTTGTCCAGCTTTCTAGTTTGCAAGAACACCATAGGACAGACAGAAAGACACAGCTGTGGGCTGCAGAAATAGGGCTGGATACCAGCAAAGCCGTAATTACGTGCATGTAGGACTCCGAAAAGTATTTGAAAAAATCTGAAGTATTGAGTACTCTATATAGATACATAAACTCGGGCCAGTTTTTATGTGTTTACTGCTTAATTTAGAACTACCTTTTTGAGAAAGAGTCTAGCTGAGGGCGAACCTCCCTCTTCTGACCTAGTGCCTTTTGCTCTCTGCTTTCTCTCCTCCAGATCTCCTCCTGGATGATTTGTGCCCACTGACACACAATGTGCACCAGAACAAAGATGCAATTATGTATAAGTAGTGCCCAAGAGAAATCATCTAATAAAACAAAAGCTTTCTTTAAAGCAATTTTATCCAGCATTTGTTTTACTATACAAATGTAGCATATTTACGGGAAAGAAAAAAACCCTCAATGGCTGCATAAAGCATATGTGGCCTGTATGAAATAGCATTAGGATATTTAAAATATATATACATAAACATTCTACTTCTCCCTTTTCCATCTCTGATATTCTCCAGCTTGTCTTTGTTTTCAAGTATGTTTACAGTGGAGACAGAAATAGGTATACACACCTATACGAGCATACTCTCACACCTAGGGTATACCCAGGTATAAAATGTTAACTATTTGGATAGCAGAATTAATATATAAAAAAATAACATGCCTAGAGTTGCAAGGCCTGCTTGGTCTGCTGTTTGGAGACTTCTAGTAAGAGAATCACAGAACAGCTGAGGCTGGAAAGCACCTCTGGAAACAGTCTAGTCCAAGCCCTTGCTGACAGCGGGGCCACCTAGAGCAAGTTCCCCTGGACCACATCTCAATTGGGTTCTGAAAATCTCCAAGGATGAAGACTTCACAACTTCTCGGGGCAACCTGTGCCAGTGTTTGGCCAACCTCAGAGTAAAAGCGTTTGCTTACTTGTAAATGGAATTGCCTGTATTTCAGTTTGTGCCCATTGCCTCCTGTCATGTCATGGGAAACCACTGAGAAGGCTCCATGATCTTTACTCCCCCCAGATCAGGGTATTTATATATCCTGATATTCCATAATTAATTTTAGTGAAAAAAAAAACAAAAAACCAAAAAAACTTTGTGCAGGATCCTAATGCTTCCAGGACTTCCAGAAAGCCAGAAGTAAGAGTAAATGTAAAAAATCAATGGTAATTCAACACCAGATGGTTTAGTATCTGTAATGTCTTCTAAGAATGGATGTGTTTTAAGAGTTAGTTTCAGACATGTTTTTGTTGCAAATTTAGGCTTCAGAGCTGCAAATTTAGGCTCCAATACTTCATGCTGAAATAAAATATGAAAGTATAAGTTGTTTTGTAGCGTAAGGAAAGAGAAAATACTTGCAAAAACTCTATCTCTAAAGAGAGCTGAGAATCAGAGTTGATAGTAAAGAAGCATTCCAGTTTTTCTACACATACCATAGGCCCCATCAAGTCACGCTAGAGATGAAGAACCCAAATCCTGTATACTTTAGAACAGAATAGGAGCATAATCTGCTTGGCTGTTTTTCTGTAAGGAGTTAGTGAAGGCAGTCTGAAAAACCTCCTCCCAGTGGACAGCCTGTGGCAGGATCCTTTAGGCACGCAGTGCAGCAAATGTGCCAAGTGCCACCAAAAGACAAAGAGCAAAATAAATGTGACTTTAAGGCAGTTAAGTACCAACACATCTTGGAGCCCTGCAGGCACCAGCGAAGCTGTCAAAATTCAGGTCAGTAATGTGCCACAACTGTCTGAGACATCTTTGAAGAGCAGGAGGAGCAGCAGCAGCTCCTTGGGTCAAGCTCTTACAGAAACACGGCTGGTGTGAGGTACCTGTATAAAGGTGTGATGGAAAGGAGCCCTGTTTGCAGGAAGTGGTCAGCAAAGTAAATCACTCGAGAAAGGCCTGATCTAGAGTTGACAGGAAGATGAACGGAGATGCTTGCTTTCAGTAAAGAGGTAACTGGCTGAGAGGAAAAAAAGCAGATGTGTCAGACTTGAAAAGGTCAGGGGTACAATTTGTATTTGTCAGAATGAGCTTTCCAAGCAGGAGTCAAGGACATCTTGCTCCAACAAATAAATACATAACAACTTTAAAAAAAAAAAAAAAATCAAGCATCTTTGGTAGGAGAACTTACATTCTTCACCTGTGTGCCGCCCTTGAGCACCTCTGTATAAATTAGATTTTTGGATNCCAGCACCAATCCAAAACACAGCCGCATACAGCCACTGGGAAGAAATTCAAGTGAAACCAGTGCAGGTATCCACCTCCCAAAAAGGGGGAGGTGGCTGCAAAGATGTCAAAGAACCCAAGCTTGAATGACGGGTAGAAACCGAAGGACCAAGAGAGGGATTGGAAAAAGTGGGACAAAGAGTAGATTTAAATGGGCAAATGGAGCAGACAAATTTAGAAAGGTGGTGCCAGCAAGGAGAGGAGAACTGTGGTGACGAGAAACAAGAAGCACCAAAACCCTGGAGGATAACGACACCACTGTATTCTGAGGTCCTTCTCTGCNCCAGCAGCCAAGCCCCATGCAGTCACTTACTCACTCCGCCAACCAGCAGAATCAGGGAGACAATAAGAAGGGTAAAAGCTAGAAAACTCATAGGTTGAGATAAGGACAGTTATATAGGGAAAACAAAACAAGGAATTAATTCACTGCTTCCCATGGGCAGGCAGGTGTTCGGCCACCTCCTGGAGAGCAGAGCCCCATCATGTGTAACAGTGACTTGGGAAGAC
>VYZQ01054093.1:24346-46296 GCA_013400655.1 Mystacornis crossleyi | reverse complement strand
CCAAGGTACCTGTCTTTCACAGAAAATTTACAGCAATTGCACAGCCCCTGCTAGGCTTTACCCAGTCGCTGGAGAGCGAGGGGCCAAAACAGCAACCTCTGCACTCTACAATATGGTAAAGGAAAATAGGGGACACCACATGGCACAGAACAGTAGGGTTGATGTAACAGTAATGGAAGAGGAAAGAATATAATTTATCACATTCCTCATACATCTTCTGACTAGACTGTTGTTGTAATGTCATAGTAGAAATACAAACCTGCACACTCATTTCCAGATGACTGCAATGCCGAAAACACCAAATGACAATTATGACATTGAGACAGAAGAAAATCATCCTTACCCTGGGAAGTTTGTACTGTAAGCGCTTATATAGACAGGAATAGTTACACTGATCTTGTATTTTTCACTCTTTGTAAAGACATTTGCAGTGATGGTTTATAATCCTAAAGCACAGACTGTTCAGTCTACCTTGCAACTCCACAGTTTGTGGTCACATAAAAGATAATTCATCTTTATTGTCCCTGTTTCTCCCTTCCACTCTAGCCTTTTTCTGCCTAGATTATACAGGCAGGAAACATTTTGGCACAGGCACTGTATCTTATTATGCTTTTCTATTATAGGTCAACACACCACATTGTATTAACATTTCTCCATCAGTAGTATTATATACAAAACCAGTACCCAGACCTTAAAAATACCACATCTAACTGTGGACTCTAAAGGACTCTAAATAGATGAAAGAGCCAAACATTCAGAAACTTGTGAAAATGTGCATACCACTGCAAATCTAGATACTCTCATTTCTCCCCAGTTAAACACACACAAGTCCTCTGACGCATTGTATTACTTTGCTACAGAATTATTTCTACAGACTTCCTAATCAGGAAGTAGAATAACCTTTGGCTTAGTCTACCAACTTTCACAATGCTAAGCTCTCTCAAAAGAAAGCTTAATATGCTTCTTTGACATTAACTGGGTTTTTGTATTACACACATTCAGGAAGGTATGGATGACACAATAAAATTATTCTACAATACCCAAGAGATAACCAGCCAAATAAGGAGATGGCCATAGGATCATCATCAATGTATAAATATTGTTTCAATTAATAAATCAATATACTACGAAAGTATGCAACAACTATACAACAGGGCACAAACCCAAATAACACCTGTTATGGAACGGACAACTAATGTTTAAAAATGACATATACACGAAGTGAGGATCTGGGTTGGAAGCTCCAGGTGCTTCATGGAAAGATGCCCCAAATATTTGTGTCTACAGGTGGTCAAAGCACATCCAGGAAAGACAACGTGAAATTAAGACAGGAATCTCATTACCAGGATTACACAGACAATAGTATCCAGGATTACTATTTGCTGGTTGTATTCTACATTTAATCTATCATGTCACACTTAATACTGCAGGTAATACATTTAAGAACAATTAAAATTAATCACAACAGGAGATTAAATGCAAAAAAAATTAATATCCTTTTTGCTTTTAATTCACCATCCCACTGTGAGAACTGCAAGAAAGAGCCACTTTCACTCTCTGCTCTATAAAACACAACCCTACTCTCAACATTGCAAGTGTCTGACACTTAGCTGCCCAAAGCTAGACATATTCCATCCATCCAGTTTCTAAATCCATGTGGTTAGTCCCCAGGATAACTCGTGCCAGGCAAGCAGAGCCCTGCAGGAGGGGAAGAGAGGGCAGACATTCCCTGCCATTGGCTCTCCTGCGCCCCGTCCCAGGGCATGGGAGGATACATGTCCCTGAATTGGAGCAACAGCTGCCAGCATACAGAGAACATGGTCACATTTTGGACCCCCTAAACACTGCTGCTGCATCAGTGTGGGAGGAGTGTCACAACAATAAGGCCTTCCCAAGCTGACGCACACTGTGCTGAGCCCACAGAGGGAATGGCCGAGAGGGCTCATCCTGCGTCTTCACACCACCCAGCCCAAAAGCCTCCAGATTTGAAGAATAAAATGACCTTCACTCAACAAAATACAGAAAACAGGCTATTGATTTCCCGTGAACTCTCAAAGTGTTATAATAAGCATTTATAGATGGGCTATTGAATGTCTCAACCATTTAAGCAGACAGTCATTTCATCAGCAAAGTAATAAGTGGAGTTGGTTCCAAAAACACAGGAAAGGCAAAAAGGCGCTTTAGGGCACAATGTCACTTTTCTCATTCTAATATAAACTTTACGCATATATCACTTGCTGCTACTCGACTTCAAAACTGTAAGGCATGCAAGTACAAATCCTGCAAAATAAACACCATGGTAATACTTTAAATCCTTATGACTTTTCCTGGAGTATCTCTTTCATTGCTAACAGGCTACAGAAAAAAATGCATTAACCTTAAGTATCATCTTTCCCCTTTAGACTTGGTAAGGGTTTAAGTAATGCAAAATTCACTTATATGCATAGCAGTAAAAAGACATAATATCTTAATAGGGAAGAGCTGGTGCAGCACTGTTTATTACAGCCACTCAGTTTACTGCATATACCCCATCTCCAGCCAGCAGCCAAATCTGGTGTTTCTAACATTACTCTTCCAGGACTATTTCTATTGGATTATGATGAGAATATCGGTATGACACTGGAAGTGTTTTCTACACAAACATATATTAGAGTTACAGGGTAGAAAATATCTATGTATTTATACGTATTTACATACATATATAAATTAAACACTTGAGATCTTGATTTTCACGACATACTTTTGTGCCTTTACCACGCGTATGTACATACACATACATACTGTATTCCTGCTGGGAAAGAAACATTATGTGTTCCTTTTCACAAAACAAAGGACTTGGAGATGTAACTACAGGGCAACATATCAGAAATAACAACCGTTCACAGAGGCACATAACAAATACGCTATGCATACATCTCCTAACAAAAGAGTAATTAAAAATTTCTACATCAAGAAACTCACTGACAAAGCTTGAATACAAAATCTCATTGATAATAATCTGAAGTGTGTTTAATTTCCTGGAGCAATACGCTGGTTATAGTTAAAATATGCTTATAGCAAAAAGGATGTCAACTTTTAGAGAGCAATTCACACAAACTGTTGCTTCAATTTGTTTTCTTAGTTTACCAAGAAGAAAAATAAGGTTGTAACAAAATGAAGCAATAACAAAGTAGCATATTCCTTGCCATTAAGATATTGCAAAGTTAAATTACAATGTCACCAGTTCTAATTTCACTACTGTCACGTTTTCTTGTGATGATTGCAAAGATCATCACAGCTCTTTCTGGAGGCAGAGACATCCACGCCTGAAGACAGCAGCATTTCAGTTCCAGTGGGTGGTGGTATTACCTGTATCCACCACCAAAAATAGGATAACTTCTACAGCATTTTTCCAGACATACTTTATGGTGCTTACAAATAAGAATAGCCTAATACATGGAGTAGAAAATATCAGCCTCTCCTCTCTTGAAAACACACTATCTGGATATGGTAAACATGTGATTCAGCTGAGGATATTACCTTCTACATTTCATTGTTACTAATATTGATTTCAGTTACTCCTTCACAGGATGCTGTTGCAAAGGTTATAAAAAAAAGAGAGGAATTACTTCTGTTAAAGGCAGAAGGCCTAAAAAGGCAGAAGGCATAAATCAGCTTAGAGCATCTTTAAAACACTTTTGGTTGGTAACTTGGGGCAATGAGGGAATATGACACAGCTTGAGAACAACATGCCTTCACATCCTGAGTCCTCCCTGCCCAGGCTTAGCTGTCACAATGCAAAAATGCCATTTTCCAAGTCTACCTAAAAGAAAACAAGTTCAAAAACAACTCCTGGGATACGGAAAAAAACTTGCTCTTGACTAAAATATATACCAAGTTAACTGTTCTAGTCAACAGCAAAACTTCAAACCAACTGTTATGTGCCAGCTGTGATTAAACCTCCCAAATACTCTTCTGTTCAAACATACAATCACAAATAATAAAGCATGTGTCTTTGTTGTACCCACTGCCACATAAATTTGATCACTGAATAAATGCTCACATTTGAGGGTATCTACTCAGAAAGTAACACAGTTTCACATCACATACTTTAAAAGGGAACAACCTAAATTTTGCTTTGGTTTATACAGTAGAAAAAACCTCTTCAAGGATAAGTGCAGAGGGAAGAATGAAGACTAATACCAAAATAGCTCCTGTTCCTAACACCTTTCTGATCCTGGCTGAGACAATCTACTCGTACCTCGGACGCATGGTGGCAGCCAGCCAGCCAGATGACTGGTGACTTAAAATACAAGTTCATGTGGGCTCTGGAGTCTGACACAGGCAAGGACATTAACTCTGAAGTCTCACCAGTCAGGCTTAATATTCAAAACTCATCAAATGAGTCATGACTACATTATGGGATTTTTCTTTAATACTTTATGCTTGCTTCCTTTTGTTCTGAACAGCTTTCACTGTAGGACGTTCTCATTAAATATGCATGCTTTTTATAGGAAAAGTTGTGATCAATTGATGCGTAGGTCAAGTATGAAAAGAAGTTAAATGAGTATGAGGCTATGATAAATACTGTAAGAGTCTCAGAATCACAGATTAAAAGATTGGCATATATATATCTTGTTTCTACTGCTGAAGGCAGTTCTCACAATAAACAAGGCTTTGGGCCAAAATTCAGCCTTTGAGAACAATAAATACGTATGAAATACATGCATGTGCAGGCAAAGGATATATTGAAATCTACCAGGCTGAATAGCTTTAGTTTCATTTTGAAAGCCACTTAAAATAAAACCCAGTAGGTGAAACAAAGAATCCACCCAAACATGAAGGCTCCAGCATCTTTGTTGAAAGAACAATAGCATATTACTCTTCATCCATCTACCTTGTTGCAAGAGAACCACCAAGATAGTTATTGCTATAATCATATTAAAGAATACTTCACAAAATTTTTCTTTACATTAATCACTATTTACAGATTTATCTTCATATGCTAATAGTTATAAATGCTCTAATTCAATTGCTCGGCAGAAAACATTCCAATAAAAGAAATATTGCCATTAGCATAACAAAAGGCAACCAGTAAAATCACTCCCATGCACAGGCTCAAAATTTCAAATGAAAGCAATATTCTCGCATAAATATATTCTATTTTTGAACTGAACCCACTCTAATGATATGTTTTGTAATCTGATGGCTCTCCCACCGGAGTATACATAATATCAATGAAAGCAAGATCAAATTAAACAGATGACATGATTAACAGTATTCATTTCATGCATGACTGTTTTACCGGAGAGATAAAGACCTGAAAGTGATTACCACCAAGTAAAACTCCTTCACTGACCTCTCCGCTCCCAGCTAGCAGTCCTTAAGTACTGATGCCTTGCAACAAAGACCAGTGCCTTTCATCTGTGGGCTTTCTTTTACGCTACAAGCTGAGCACCTCTCCCGTTGCATGCACGCAGTACCTCTGTATCTATGTCTGTAATGCAGCATAAAGATTACTGAGGAAACCTATCAAACCGGCAGGCAGCAACCCCGGCCGCCAATAAGCGGGAGGCACATGCAGAATCCAGCACATGCTCGCTGAGGCTCGCAGGCTGGCACCGCTGCTGAGCAGCCTGTAATCTAATTATAGCCCTCCGCCGAGCACAGGGCTGCTGAGGCACCGAGCGCGGAAACAGAGCCCGACGCATCACACCTTTCAGCCCACAGCATCAACACTTGGGACTGCTATTTGCCTGGGTGCGTCAGGATAAAATTCCTGTTTGGGCTTTTTTTGTTGTTGTTGTTGTTTTTCTGAGTGATTTACCTATGAGGGGGTTTGTCTCCGTCTCTGAAAACAAGGATATATTTAGGTGTGCCCTTTGAGAAGCTGACCACTTGTAGTTTGCTAGGTCTATTTCAAGGAGACAACAAAATGCAGCGGTTTATTCGGCCAGTAGGAATTCTTGTTTTGAATGTGCACGTTGCCAGCACCACACAAAACAGATCTCAGGTCAGGTCTTGCACACTACTGCACAGTCTACAGCGTGGACCTCAGAGCAGCGAGGCACCACACGCACGCGTTCAGTGCACAGTAGCCCTACAGAAGTCAACAGGACCCCCTCTGTCTGTCCTTTACGTTTACCCGTGGGCAGACACCCAGATGATCAGAGGGTTTCTGTGTGCATTGGCACATAAAGTACTAACTAAGCTTTCACGAGGCTAGGGTGCAAATGCCAAGGAAATTTTTGCCATTATGCAAAACAACCTAAGTCGTTTGGAAAATACTTATCATGAGCAAAGACTACTTAGCTGTATGGGGAACTAGCACAACTAAGTCCTACGTGCATACTTATGCTTATTTTGTAACTAAGTCCACAAAACAAAGGAATGTTATGATCCAAGAGAACATCGTGTATTTGAAGGATGGTGGGAGCTTCTACAATATCAGGTAAATAATCGTGAAAGAAAGATACCGACATTTGTTGTTTAGTCTTCCTTGGTAGCACTAATCCTCACTCTGTTTAGCACAAACAGAAAAACACTGTTCAGATGTTTCCTGTTCCCACATGGTTCATATAATCACCTAAGCTCTACACTGACCAAAAGGTTTTCAAGCATCAGTGACAAGATGGAAGTACACAGCCCGACTATCAGAAGTCCCAGTTGCAGTGCCAACTGTCTCTTGTGAGCTAGAGTACATTTTTCATGGCTGATATTACAAAAACATCATAATGCTACAGCATTATGCACATTCAAACTACAATGCATTTTTAAGGTGTTTCACCAAGTTACACATAAACCATATCCATAAACATTACACTAGCAAGATCCTGAACCCCACTGCAATAATGAGTTCCCCTGTGCCCACACTGGCATTTTTCCTAATTCTTTACTCTTATCACCAGCACCATACAGTATCAGGCACAGTCCAAGAGCACGATATTAAAGGCTGTCTATAAACATTTTTAGCATATTGTACTTACTTCAGTACAAAAAATTATATTTGCTACTTTATAAAATTTTACCAAGGGAACAAGACCTCAATGTGGTAACAGTGCAAGACCATATTTACTGGCAACATGTAAATAGCTATGTCACAGCTTTCTTAATCTGCCAGTGAAAACTGCTCATAGAGTTGCTCTGTGCTAGAAGCGGACTTCATCTCTGTAAGACTAATATTCTCAAAGCTATATATGGCAGGAAATAAAAAAGAAATGCAGGAACAGTGATATTTTGGTCCTTGATTCAATGTTCAGTCAACATTAAGTTTTGTGTTGCAGTAAAAGAAGGAGGCTGTTTAATTAAGTTTTTCTTTTTAGATTACATCATCTAAGTAGCCCATCAATTTTTATAAACATTGCTTCCACAAAATACTGTGGAGTATTCCAAGTTTCTCAGCCATACTGCTTGAAATCAGGAAACTATATCTTTAATGAAGAAAGGCAGGAGAGGTAGTTATACAGGGGTTTAAAACTTAACTGGAATAGTACAAGAGGCATGTGAAAAAGATGCACAATGATTTGATGATCAGATCCACAATGCTGTTCTTCTAACATTTTGCCAAAGGTAGCAACAGGGGAATAAGACCAGTAAAAGTCTTCACCTAAGTCCTCTGATCCAGCTATTGGGAATACTCACATTTGCTAAGCAAAAGAAAAGATGCACAAACACAAAAAATAAAATCAAAGAACTTAAATCATTCTTTCAATCTAATCCCCATTCACAAACCACCAAGGCATGTATGGCATGTGAAAAAATGACCAAGAAATTGAAACAACAATTAACCAGGCTTCAGCTGTGACTCTTCAGTTTTGGCTCCCTCCCATGCAAGCTGCTAAGCCTACGTGTGTGCCCCCCTCTGCCCGGCAGCTCCCCAAGTCCTCGCTGCTTCACCCTGTTCAGTTTCAGCACGGCTCCCCAGCAGCCAGCCTCCCACATCCTCCCACAGAGCTGCTGGCTCCAAGGGTACGTTCCCCAGCAAAGCTGCCCTGGCAGCACACTCTCAACATACCACTGCAGCAGGGCGTTTATTCCCGGAGTTACTTTCTTTTTTAAAACCTCATGGGAGCAGCTGTAGTTGAAGGACCCATAAACAGCTGCAAAGGTGAATTTCAAGAAACACCTATTTGCCTCCGCAACATAATCAATACTCACTAAACCTCTGTGCTTAGCAGATCAGCCAGAAGAGTGCCAATGCCTATCTCAATTTTTACACTAGCTTTTAACCATCATGACAATATGCTGGGTCAGGAAGGTATGGGGGACTGCACAGTGGGGCAAACATTTAGAGCCAGTGGTCATTCACAAGATCCCACGTTTGGCAATGGCAGATGGCTGAAACTCCAACTGAGGACAATGCAGAGCTCCAGCCGCCTGCCCTGCCACCCGTGGTGATGGCACACGAGCACCTGGGCCACGCACTGGACCTTTAGATGTGCCAGCAAGAGAAGCCAAGACAGGTTTCATAAGGACACAGTCACAAAAGAATCATCAAATCCCAGAGAACACAGGTTTCATGAGGACACAGTCACATGAGACTCCAGCAAGTCTCTGTTGGAACTGAACAAATTGTGAAAGGTACACAAGTTGGCCAATATTCGGCAGACTTTCATCGAAAGCAAAAGTCTGTCCCTGGCACAAGTTACCCGCCTGTGCTAAGCTTCAAGCTCCTGCTCCTCTGCACAGAAACAGAAGGTCTCTACAACATTTTTAGCAATTATAAGCAAGTTAGGCTTTCTCTAGCTCAGTTCCTTGACAGAAGAATTTCAATTAAAATTTTCTGAAACCATATGGTCCAAGGCAGATGCCCATCACAGAGGGGAGGAGGAAAACCTATGAGGGTATGATGAATTCATCATATGACACTAAACCCAGCTTCCTACAGTGAAAACTGTCTAGCTAGCACATTAATGAATTTTACACTTCATTTAGGCATATCTAAGTGAATTAACAAACAGATTAATATTTTGGGAACAAGTAACTTTTTACTATGTTATTATCACTTGTATAAGTACTTCCCTATCCAATTATTTCAATACAAGAATATCTTAAAAATTTCTGATATGTCTTGCAACTGAACAGGTTTCACTCTGGATACCACTTAACCTTTGGCTTAAAAACGTATCAAATATTGCTTGCAAACTGCTACCTCAGTTACTTAACTAGATTTTGCATAGTAAGCATATGGAATGAAAATGAGTGGAGCAAAATGGTTGGTGAATCAACATGCTGCATTTCTAAAGGCAATAGTGTGTATATTTCCAAGCTGTAGCCTTGAGAGGTTGAACTGAACCAATTACTCTAATGAATATTTTACTTGGCTTGATGCATTCATTAGACATTTAGAAGTAAGCTAAACCATCCCATGGTTGTGTTTATGTAACAACAAAATCTTAAGATTTTTGCATGGTACTTCTGACATTTACACAATTTAAAAGATAAGGGACAACTTTCTCATCCACAGATTTTTCTCCATTTCAGTTTTCTTTCCCAAATAAATTTATCTACCATTATTTTCTTTTTCTTTTGAAAACAACCTCTGATTTCAAAATAGCTATTTGCTGAGCTCTTTCCTAGCAAGTATTTGGGAAGTCTGCCAGTTGGTGGCAAACTCATCACTAGGCCCATCATCATTTATGGAGGAAAATAAAACACGGGCCTAGTGTTTGCTATATAAACTTCTCTCTGGAAGTCACAAATGCCTTGAGGTTGGCACTCAGCATCAACAAAGTTATTTTCATTTTGTGTAGCACAGGGACACTTCTTGGATTGCTCCAATTTTTTTTGGTAAGCAAGCAGTTACCTGTCCACATGTGTGCATATGCCAATGCTCTCAATCAAGTTTTGAAGTTGGACAGCCAACATGGAACTTCAAGCTATTTTTTTTTTCAAATATGCTCATTATATCCATAAATGCCCCAGACAGAACTCCTCTGTGAGCTTAGTAACAGGCAGAGAAGTCCCTGTATTAATGCCAGAGACTCGCTGCAGGATGCCACTACGACTGATTCCTACAGACTATTTTTTATAGCATTCTTACTCACTTTTATCTCAGAATCATAAAAAAGGCAAACAAAAAAATCCCTCACATCCACATTCCAAAGTACATTACCATCCCTCGCCTCCACAGTCCTACACGCTGGCAGTATCTTCACTGCAGACCTAACTGCCTGAAAGGATGACACCAGTCCATCACTGCCACCTTGGAGAGCCAGGGAAGGAGCAGTTCAGCTGGCAGTGAGGTGGGTTTCATCCTACCGCTGATGGGTGTGGCAAAGGAGGATCTGAAGTGATGCCTGCAAGAGGTTTACTATGCTGAGCACTTGCACTTCAGACACAAAACCAAATGTGGAATAACACAGTATTATTCTGTTCTTAAGAACACACTAATCCCAAACAATAGGTCATTTAAAAGATTTCTCATCACCCTGACAACATTGCTTCCCTTCACATACCACTCCAACACATCTCCATACCAACGTCAACTTTCCAGTCCTCCTCAAGTTCCATCCACTTTTCCTTCAGTGCAAAGTTTTCTTCCACCATATTTCAGCAGTCACCTCAAACTACACAAACATGCTTTGTGCCTGCTTGTATTTCCACCTTACTTATTTTTCCCTCTACTTCCCTTCCTCACAGCTACCAGCAGAGATTGCAGTATGAACTGTCCATGGCCACAAAGTTGGTGAACCAGCGAAAGGGACCACACTGTTTACAATAAGCACAGAAATAGATTGAAATAGTGCATCCAGAACATGGACCCCCATATAATGCATGACTGACTCACATAAAATCAATAATCATGACCCTAGCGAGTCAAAAATTGTAAAATATACTATAGAAAAAACAGCTTCTGCTTCCAAACGGTTGAGAAAGACACATTTGCAGACCACAACAAACAGGTTTAAAATAAGAGGGCAATAAAAAAACCCAAAAAACAAAACGTGACTGATGTAAGATGTTGAAGTCCTAACACAAGGAGTAATGGTAGCAAAAGTTAACTGCTCACAAGGATGTGGGAGGTTAAAACTACACTGGACCAAGCCACAAAAGGGCTTCATAAGTGAAGACACATTTTTTTACAGTTGCTGGCAGAAAATAGGGACCCTGAGAGCATCACTTAAGCCAGAAAGCTGACAGAAAAATACTGATTTCCCCAGTGGAAAAGCAGAAAAAAGAGCTTGCAATATAGTAAGTAAACTTCCAGCAGCTCCACATTAATAATCTTCATCACTCCTGCTGGCATTTTCTTCTTGCCTATTTAGCAGCATCTTCACTACGACCACCTTGCTGAAATGGGTGACACAACCTGATGCTGAGCATGTCCAACTGAGATAAGATTGACCTGGGAAAACTTTAAATACAAATCTTCCATTAGGAGGCCAGGTGTAATTTTTCAAAAATGCTATGCTGTAAAGAGTGCAAAGGCTGAAAGATGAAGTATACCATTCCTCCCTTTGAAGAAAAAACTCTGTCAGACTTGCTCACGTCTATAATTAAGAATGTTATTTCCAATTCTGAGTAGAAAGAGCAGCTCCAAGGTTTTCTTTGATCTTCTATGATGACAATGAAGACCCATCAGGTTCTCTAAACCCCATTGTTTTTTTATTCCTTCAAAGACTGTTTTTCACTCTCTTACATCTCTCTATGCGAGAAGGTGTTTACGTTGAGCTGCAAGATGCAACTAGAAAGCAAGTCAAGGTGCGACTGTTGGAACATGAAGTGCTTCTTTGCAGACACTGGTGCATACAGGCACTTGTACAAAACCCTCCTTGCTGCCAGGCAGCTCTCTGGGAGCTCAGAGATTGCAAACCTTTGAGACTTCAAGTCTCCAGTCCACACCCATAATTCAGGGTTTCAGAGCAACTCTAAGATCTTATTACTTTACACCAGAACTGAAGATATTTAGCACAATGAATCCCAGATGAATGCAATGGCTTTGGTTACCACAGAAATCAAGGCTAACAAGTTTGAGGACAGCCTATTAAAAGTCAAGCCCTTTCAGCCAAAAGTAAAATAAATTTAGATTTTAATCTCAGAAAGATTGTAATTAAATTTCTAGAAACTATGTCCATACAAAACCAGCAACCGTGACTCGCCATACTGGAACCCGGTCTCACGGTCTTCTTACAAGAAGCCAGAAGCATTTTGCTGGCACAGATGAAAAGCCTCTCCAGGAAGAGAGGTTTAATTATTTAATAGAGCAAGCCAAAAGCTCTTTTATGAAAGAGTCATCAGGGCTCTTATTCCATATAATGTTCCTGAAGAAGAGCATACTTTCATCTTGGGCAGCTTGTACACCTAGCAAGTTAAATTTTGCTGAGCTGATAAGATCCCCATATCCTTCTTCCAAGAACTGCGTGATGCTTTTGTCCAATCCTCTAATGCAAAATGAGCACACAAGGCACATAAGAAGGGCTATAAAAACTTAAGCATAAATGGAGACAAATGAGTGGCCACTCCTCAAGCCGACAGGCTCCTACCCCTTGCTTTCCATCCTTTTCTGAACATTTAAGCAGACACCCTCCTCCATGCATAGTGCTCCAACTAACATGAAGGGGAGAGAGATGAGAGCTGAGAAGTGCTCTGAAGAAAATAGGAAATGGGCACTAGGGGAACTCTGCCACATTCTGGGGACAAATTACTGTTCTGCCTTCTCAAACCTTCCTTGGGCAAAGCAGCAGGCATTTTCTTCATCTTCCTTTCCAAGTCCTGGGAGGAAAAAAAAGTTGCCCAACTTCCCAGCAGAACGTCTGCATGGCACAGTAGCTTCATAAATCACCACTTGTAATTCTACTGGTGTCAACAATGAGAATTTCTTCAGGTGGCCATTCGTATGAAGTGCCCAGACTGGATGGAACCTTTCAGACCTTTATCCCAGATGCAACTCCACAGCACTTCCAGAACAAGTTTCTAAATGCACAAGCATTAGAATTTTCTGCTTTAAATTAAACAAATTACAAATACATAACAACCTTCATTTCACAGGCACTGTAATTTAACACTGCTGACACACACATTTTGTTAGTGGGCATTTATTGTTTTGTCAGGAATTTATATCAACATAAGATTAGGAAAAATCAGGGTAACGGTTACAGGCCTGAACCTAGTCTTCACTGTAAACTCATACACGGTTTGTGAGCACCAACACAGAGCAAGTGTAACACAGCTTTCCTAATAAGGTATCCAGTGAAGTTCAGTACATTTTTGAGACCACTGGTTTCCCACTATATCAAGTGGGCAACATCTCAGCAGTGAGCCCTAAAGTCCTAAACATATTGGAGGTAGGAAGGGAAATCAGTAATCCCATACAACATAACCTTAATAGCATAACAGTAACCCTTTTTGTCCCTACCCAAACTAGGTACAAACAGGGGAAAATAAGGTCGAAAGGTGAGCACCCAAAACTAACTGACGTCAGAATTGGACCTTTCAGTCAGTCTCAAACATTTCTCTCCTGCATGTTCTACAACAATGCAATCTTTACTGACATGAACCAAGAAAGTCTCTTCTTGACGTCTGCATTAATCAAGATTTAAAGAAGCTGCTCCAAAACTAATCTTCAAATAAAACAGACACTGATGTTTTCAAAGCAAATTCCTGTAGTCTGTAGTCAAAACATAAGCAGCATAACCACAGTAAAAGGGCTGCTAGAAAAAAGAAACATTAGCAAGTTTCAGAGTTGTCTAAGTGTTTAACAGACTTTACTGTATGCATTATTTGTATTCTATAACAGAAACGGCATAACTATGAAAAATGGCATAACTTGAAAAATATCTTAATTTCTACACTCAGTCGGACTGCTGCCAGCAATTCCACCATATCCCACTCACTAGCACGAATATTCCTATTTGGAAGGACTGAGGGGAAGCAATGTGAATAACCCTGCACATAGTACTGAGTTTTCACGCTGATCATTTCAGCTCATAGGCTGCAGCATGTACATGGCTAACTTGCAAAAATCTAATAATTTATCTCACTTACAGTATTCAAGCTGTTCTGAGTACATACAACTTCCCCATTTATATAATTTCGTATCTGTTTCATTTTTAACAAACAGAAACAGCTTTGAAATATTGATGTTGAAAGAATTTAGAAGGCTCATTTTCTCCTTGGATACTTGGAACATAATAAACTCTTGTGGTAAACTAGTACACTACATCAGTAAGTAAAAGTACCTTCTACTATTGTTTTGCACCACATCAATAAAATGAGACCAAAAACCAACCAAAATTAGGTATATCATTTCTTTTTTTAAATTCTACTCTCTCTGTTAGAGCAAAGAACTATTTCAGAAGTTTGTATTCATTCAGAACTTGGGATTTAAACTGACTTTTACAGACCGAAGAGTGAAGAAAGGAAAAGACTGAAAATTACCTGTCATGTTTTGTGGTATTCACATAATTTTTTTGGGTCTCTGTATACTTATGATTTCAATTCCCAAAACTATCAAAAGAAGAAATTTGGAGTAAAACCAGAGACTCCTTAAAGTCTTCTCAATAATATCATATATTAGAACATCTCATGTCTCCCAACACATGGCACCTCTCCAGCCTTACTGCAGCTGAGACGGAGTTAATGTTTGGCAGAAATTACAGGTAACTTCCTCAAGTAAATAAAAATACAGGAGGAAAAAATACCAAACCAAACTAACGGGGGCGAGTGAGATGGCCTGGATATTAAAAAAATTAAGTCTAAAATCTGTAGAAGCTGCTGGTGGTGAAGGAGATGCATGTCCACACTTGAGAAGTACAGTATGTCAGAAAAAGCCTAAACACAACAAAAGGAAATTTTTAAAAGCATGTGTCAAAAAAGAAAAAGGCAACAAAACATACACATAAAAGGTATTAATAGCAGAGAACTCCAGAAAACAAAGGATGCCTCCCAGGTGGCAATACATCTTCACTCACCTCACCAGCTTGCAAAGCCTGCTCCAGGCAGATCTACAGAACTTGTGAGGAAAACAATAGAATTGTCATTGTTGTATAGATTATTTGCATCTCACTACTACAAATCTCAGGGGAATTTAGCAATACTACTTTGAAAACAAAATTATCCAGGCAAGATCCTTCCCAGCAGCAACACAGGCAGCAGCTCATACTTGTCAACTGTATTTCTTGTAGTGTAGACAGAACTTTTTTTACAGATAGACAGATTTAATTTACATAGTCTTCAAGGCAGTCAGATGGAAAAAGAGTATTGATTTTTTGTCTGAACCTCTGCAATTCAGCACTTTTCCAGAATTAGCTAAAAGGGCTGAGCCCCGCACCGTGGTTAAATACCACACTGTGGCACACAGTAATCCCTGGGTGGAGGAGGAACGCAGCTAAGGCCAGGGTCATGCCTTGGCAAAGACCAACCACCAAAATGAAGGCACCGCTGCAGGTAGCAGAGAGAAGACATCTCTTCTTAAAAATAGTATCATCTCCAACTGAAAAGAGCAGCCTGTTGGCAGGTGGGGTCAAGTTATGTTGTGTTTGAAAGTACTGTGAAAGGAGACCAGGAACTTATCCTCCACATGCCTTGACCATCCCGAGAGAGCCTGCAGACGCTGTACTCGTGAGAACACTTGGGAATACTTCCCACATTATTTTGGGTTTTTGTTTTTCTAAACGTTAATTAAACTCACTGTAGCCTACCGCTGAGAAAATGCAGATAGAAACAAGGATAAGATGATAGCATAAAGCTAAAGATAGGTATAGTTACCTGATGCTTTAGATGACTGGTGAGTCATTATAGTACTTGCACTAGAATTAAAGAATTCAAGAATTAAAGGCTGTTGTCGTGCAATCTATAAAAGAATTAAAGACTACACTATGTACATATTCAGGCTACATCTCACAGATCCCTTCCCAAGATTACCTGTATTTTTTGTTACAAGATAAATCAATTTTCTTCTTTATACAAAGTTCTTTAATAGAAGGGGTACCATTAATTTGAAGAGACTCAAAATATTAAGCTAACAAAACAGGAAGAAAGCATAATTTAGGACACCTCCTGCTTCCCTTAACACTGATATTTAAAATGTTGACTGTGACTTGAATAGGTGAGTGCAGCAACTTAGTATAATCAAAAGAAATTGTCCAAGGAAATGTGATCTAATACTTGTAATTTAAAATTATCTTGCAATCTGATCTAGAGAATAGAGAAAACAGAGACATCATTCAGGTGAGTCAACATTTTCATTACAGGATGCCTATTGCAGTGAAAAATGTGAATGAGCATTGCACAAGATGCTCCTGTAGAAATGAGTTATTAAGATGCAACTTGAAACAGTCACAAAGTAAGCACTGTTTATACAGATTGATTCATTTCTTTGAACCTGTATTTGTTAGTAGAACACAGAAAGAGAAGAGAGATGACAAACAGAAGGCTTTACAGAAGACAACAACCTACAGGAATAATCCATAGGAAACAGAAAACTTCATTTAGAACCAATGCGAGTATAGCAAGCTAGGAAATCAGACTGATTACATTTTAATACCAAAAAGTTCCACATAAAGACAACTTAAATCACATTGAAATTACTGATTTTTGGCTGAGGTCATGTATCTTAGTCTTTCTTTACTTGAGCATTTCACTCTAGAGTGCTTCTGATCAAATATTGTTTATATGACACAGGAGAAAACACTTCACTCCTTTGAAAGCTTAGAGCACCTAATCCAGTATAAATTACAAACTGTGGCTGCAACAGGCAGCAACAATAAAAGAGACAGTGACATTATTTTTTAACTTCTTTTTGGTTAAGCAGTACTAAATAGATCTATGCAAAATCATGTTTCTTTCTTGAAAATACTTTACAGATCAGAAAACTATTTTGAAGACATCAACACACACAAAACAGGGAAGGGCTGACTTAGTTTCCAGACTCTGCATTTATCTAGCACAAGTATTTATACTTAAGTCTGTTAAGAACTCTGCTAATAAGAAACGTGCTAATTGTTCGGAGTACCAAGCCCTTCTCTGTTGGGGCTCGTCCCCCCTTCCCCTGGGAAGAAGGGGCCCTGGAATGGCTGGGACATACGGGTTTTTTTCCTGCTCTCTGGTCACATGTAACCTAGTCCTGTCCTCTCTGGCTTTTTCATGTTCCCTGGCCCCAGAAAGACTGGGGCTTTTGCCCAGGGGCAAGGAGTCTGGGCCAGGCCTCCATGCCGAGAGGCTGGGAGGAACAATAAAGGACATCCACTAACATCTATCAAATATCGCTTCCCTGATTACTTCCATGGGCATATCTGTCTCCGGGAAAGGTTATTAGGACCCCACAGCAACACTTCTCATTCCATCGTGCCACTGTAGGAGGACTCAGGAACAATGGTGGAAAAAAAGAATCAGCCGCAAAGCAGTTCACAGAGAATTTATTTTCTATTCTTTGTACTCTCTGGACTTCCAGATGTCACAGTCTAGTACCAGTTCCTCTGGAAAAAATTAAATAGGGATTCTTTTCCTTTCAACACACCTTCTTAGAAACAGGACTAGGTGGAAACATTTAATTTCATTGCAGAGCAGGTAACTCTGGATCACCCACTATAACCACCATGACATTAGCTGCCGTTATGGAAGGGTAAGGACTATCTTGAAAAGCGACATTTGGTGCTATGATGCAGCTTTTGGTAAGCTGGGAGACAACCCCAGAACTGGCAATGACAGTGGTAAAATTTCAAGACTGAGGTCCTCCACTGGAAAAGTTCATTTACAGCCCACCACCTTCCAGATAAAGAGAGTTGCTTCCTCCATGAAGCAGAGGTGCAGGAGTTCTTGGTGCAGAAAACACGTAGCCACTGCCTTCTGAACAGTTCAGTGCCGTATCACTACTGCTCAGAGCTAACCAGGGCTCAGTGAAAAATCCAGTGGGAACTTAACGCTTGAGATCAGTAGTCACCTGATTAATGTGATCTACTGGTCCCATTTGGTACATCAAGTCCCTCATGAAACCATATCTAGTAGATGGAACAGGAGACTATCCCACTCGTTGCCTCAATTCTCTAAACTTTCTCACTCAGACAGGGCCCCCAAAACCTTTTTGTTAAATAAAAACTAGATTCACCACAGGAGTTAAATTTCTTTAAAACAGAGAGAAGATTCAATGTGTATTAAAACAAAGAAAACAATCTCTCTCATATAAAACATGTTTTTGAAATATCCTTTCTTCATAAATTTAAGTTTAATCTTCCTTACAAAAACTTTACAAAGTCCAGAATTTGGCTGCTGTTAGGTTTTATGGCTCTTTCAGGGAAGTAATAAAATCACATACCTAATATTTTGAGAGTGTACCTCTGGTAATTAATGCAGCTGAAAATGTCATCGTCTCTGAACATGTATCCACCAAAGAAACCGCAGGAATGCCCAGTCTGTCTAGTGATTAGGGGTGCGGGTGGAAGAACTGAGCATCTCCTAGGAGAATAAACTTTACAATTGTCACAGCTGAAAGAAAAGCTTCCAAAGGAACAAAGCTTGCAACTCATACCAAGTCACTTCTGCATATCAACACTGACTAGCAGCTGGGATCTTATCTAACTACTGATTGCTGGTTTTGCTTTTTTATAAGCATTTAACAGTAAAAAATAATCAGAAGAAAACGTAGAGGTAATCCATACATCTCTGCCTTTCAAGTCATCTCCTCTTGAGAAACCAAGTGCAGAATTTCTGGTTGACATGAGACGATGCAAAAGCCACAAAATTCCTTAGGTATCTGTGTGGTTTCCAGCAGTGAACATCCAGAGCCATCTGAGAGACAAAGAACAGGGACCACACAGGTTGTGACAATGAGTGACACACTGGACACTGTACTCCAGTGTGAATGCTGCTGTGGGCAGCCAAACAAAACACTGACTCTGATCCCTGGACACTCATACATATACTCAAAGATTCTCCTTCCCATCAGCATTTTCTTCACCGTATTGGCATGGAGAAGATGACTACTGTAAGGTTTTGCTTTTTTATCTTGACGAATGCTAATCTTCCTTCTACTAGATCACAACTTCAACATTACATGATGGAAAAGGCTAAATCCATAAGGGGATCCTCGTAGCAGTCTGGGACACCTTAAGGTTTGAAGGCCACATATAATGCAGACAAAACAGTGCTGAAAAAGACAGCTATTTCTCTTTCTGCAGCTGATGACCCTCATACGATTAATTCTCTGAGGAAACGCAAAGCGCTGAATAACGGAGCTCCAGCAAGGACCTAATAAAGCCCAGAAATATCTCAAGAAGCAACAAGAAACGATGATGTGCTGTTTACAAAAGTTTGTGTAAACTGAACAAAAGTCTAAGACTTAAGAAGGACAAAATTCCCAGGGTATGACTTCACAGTAAAGAGACTTCCTTGTCTTTGAAGTGCAATTGTATACAGCCATACACAGAGATGTGATTATCATTCACTGACCTCCCTCAGTATCACAGCGAGCTTTGTGGTCCTATTTTTCCCCCCATCATCAACTCCAGATATGGTTCACCAGTATCACAATAAAATAGCTGGGTCTGAAATTCTCTGAGAAGTGTGAAATGAGCTGACACCAAACAAAAAATCAAGGAGATCACTCTAGTGGTGAAAGAATGATTCATCTTACAAGATCTTGTCCCTTCTCCTTTCTGCCTCTTGCAACTTTATATTTCTTCACATGTTGGCCCGCCCACTCTCAGAGGGACCGCCAATTTTGGGTCATTCTTTAATGGTCAGAAATACCCTGCCAGACTCTCTCATTTCACTGCTTCTCTCACAAGCGCTCTGCAGACCTGTATGCCTCTTCTTTTGTGGACTTTGCAACACTAACCATACTTCAAAGACACAGCTCAGAGGGCCATACCTCCCTCCACTGCTTTCCATCCACATGCTGTCCACGCTAGGCCCTCCATCTCTACTTTTGCCTCTCCACCTCTGTGTCTGCAATGCTTTCTTCTGGGCAAGCTTTGTTGTCCCTTCTTTGTTTCTGTGAATGTCAGTGACCCGCTCCCTCCCCTCCTACCCCACGCCTGTTCCTCCTTCCCCAAGACTTCCCATGTAAACCAGCTCACTCGCCCCAGCCTCTCACTAACACGAATCTCTACACTAAGCAGCTTCCCAACATGGCTCAGCAGTGCTGCTGAGCAGCACAGCAACTTCAGTCCCACCACCAGCCACCTTCTACCTCCACATAGCCTCGGTTTTCTAGATAGCGGCAGTGCAAATACTTAATCGCTAAACTCTGCTATTCTAATTCTCATGAACTAGAGTAACAGAAATGAAAGGAGTAGTGGCAGCATAGAGTGCAAGTCAATAATAAAAATGAATGTGACCATCAGCTGGAAACAAGGAAAGAATAAAGACCATAGCCTCAACTATGAGCTGCTGTTAGGAAACCACCTGTGATGGGGTTCTTGACCAAAAGGCATCCCTGGAAGTCAAAAACATACCACAGATTATGAACTTTCAGTAAGCTGGAGACGTGCAACCTTTTCATCTGAGAAACCGAGTTAAAGGAAGAGCAGAACACTTGAACCAGCTGGAAGAAAGAAAACCACATTTTCAGCTACTTCAGCAGGCAACCAAAACAAGATCTTGCGCTTTCCAGAGGTGTGCACTGAGCGAAAAACACAATGGCAAGAAAATGTAGTTTGCTCACCCACATTTTCCCTTTGAATCACCAGGGACAAAGCTGTTCAAGACACAGATTGGAGGAAACAACCACTCATTTAGAGGAGCAAGGTTTCTACAGCTTGTAGAAAACAGACATCAGGCCTATCACATGGAATACATGATTTGGCATGTATTACCTGCGGCATAATCAGTAAGACGAAGACACACCAGTGAATTCATGCATCACTATTCTTTTGCATAGGAGCACAGCTGTATTTTTATATCACGTAGCAGAGCTGTAGCACAGCGTAAGAAAAACTAGTGCCAGCAGAGGGAGGCAGTTGCTCTCCAGGAAATGCATCTTCACATTCCCTGATGCACAGTAGGAAGCCAACAAGTTTGTTTTTGTGGAAGTGAACTCACCCCTCAGCCATTGTGTAAATGTGGCTTTAAATCAAGCTGTAATTAGATTTTGCTGCATTTAACAAAACCCCTCTTGTGCTCCTCTTTTCCAGCTCTAGACAGGAAAGAAATGTATTTGTGAAAGAAAAAAGGAAAAAAGTTTATGCCTCTTCCCAGAGCATGTCTTGGCACACATGCAAAAGCAAGTACAAAACATAAAACAATAAGCTTACAGGACACTCAATCTTCACATTACGTAGGAACACAAGGATCTCTCAGCTGGTCCACTGTTAAATGTCATGTCATTATTATCAATATTCTGCTTCACCACATTAACCTTGTCAAAAGATACAAACAGTCCAAACCTTAGAGTTTAGTTTCTCTTCATAAATTTCATTTACTTGGCAGAAACAGAAGTGGAAAACCTCTGCTAAAGATTCAGACAAATTAAGACTGCCACGTAGTCCTTCTAGGACAGAATTTTTTTCCCCCCCTCTTAACTTTAATAATCATAGCATTCCCATTTCTAACCAAACAGCTTTATCCCCTTTATCCATAGCAGTCTTTGTATACTCTGGTAAATCCAAAATAAAACTGTGTATGTTTTTGGGTTTTTTTCCAAATCTACTATAATACATGTTGCACAAGGTGGCTTTATTTTGTGTAAGTTCTTTGTAGATGAAACTGCATAATTCCACTGCACTTTACACTGCCACATGCGGAACTGCATAGCAAATGAAGTTGAGTACAGTCAGAATAATAAACAGCTTCAACTGTATTTTGATTACAGGCTAACAAAGAACTTTATGGTGGTGGCAACAGCAGTGGATACAATGGTAAACTGGTGCAAGGAAGTCAAGAGGACATGCCCAAGGGCACACAGCAAGTCAGCTGCTGTTTTAACAACAAAAAGTTTCTGCTCTTAATCTAGATCTTTGCAGTGAGTCAAAACCTACTGATAACTATCTGGTCTTATAAAAGTTTCAGGTCCTTTAGAAGAAAGGCAAAGAGGC
>VYZQ01054092.1:41961-95238 GCA_013400655.1 Mystacornis crossleyi | reverse complement strand
CCAATTCACCATCTTTTTGAGTGATTTGATGTCCTGGCAGCTTATGGAAAGAAAAAATCAGTGCTCCCTGACTCCACTGATATGGTCAATCAGCAGTCACACCTTGAATTTCAGCTGACAACTCTGAACATTGAGCTGTTCAGAGTCCATTCACAATGGAGTAAAATGCCAGTAGGAAATCATTAAGGTATCATTTCCATGGAATAAAAGCAAGATAATAACATTATTCTCACTGCATCTTCTGCAAGCATAAACAGAAACAGGAATCGTCCAGCTAATTCTTTAAGGTGATTATGGAATGCATTTTATTGTTCAGATACTGAATACTGTCACAGAAAATGTGTCTGCTCCTCTCTAAAAACTCTTTACTCAAATAATTCAATATAAAGGTCTTATCTTCAGAGGTTATTTTATTCCTTGCTTGTACACTTGAAGTAGATATAAAATTCAGATCCTGTCTCTCATTTAACTTACAATATTTATTTCAAAATTCACATGGGTCTGAATCAAAAGCTATGCAATACCATGCACACACTTTATTGTATACACTCCCCAGTGAATAAAAAGTAGTAAATAAAATACCTGTCATATTTTCAAGCATTGTTTGCATATCAGCTTCACAATTAGTCCAGATAAACTGTAAATTGTAAATGTTGCTGCAAGTAATAGCAAGGTCTATATTTTCCCTCATAAGAGTGAAAGATAAATTCAATGTGTAAGACTGAAAATTCAAGAACAGATTTACTTAATCTGCATGCAGAGAGGTTCCAATGGCAACTTTGTGAGGTTTTTTCCCCAACTGTGTTTCCTTGGGATGACTTAAATATCACTCGCTTTTACCTTAATTTGAGAGTTTGAGCCCATTTTTAATTCCTGTGGTTAGACACAAAAAATGGTTAGTTGTTATTGTCTACCCACAATCTTCACCTTCTAACAATTTTTTTCTTTAGATTGCTGTCTCTTCTCATTTCTTATAGAACAAAACTGCATTCACAATTAAATTTAATGAGATCCAGAAAAAAATATGGAGGTCAGATGATTTAAATTATGTCCTTTTCCATACTGCAATACACTTCTGAAGAATTGCTTAGCAGAATGGAAGGCTGTCAAAGTCCTTTTCCATTCCCATACCATCTTGTATTTTACTTGTATGAAAAAACTAATTAATATGTCTGAAATAATTATTTTTAATGAGGAGTTATCTATTCTTCTTTTTCATAGGGAGTTCTGGAACAGGAGTATATAATTAAGAGATGACAGTTCAGTGATCCAAAGTCTTTTTATTTCCCAAGGTGTTGTGGATCAGTCCAAGTTCCTACTTCTTTCTATAGTCACTCTAATAGGTTTTCAATTTCTGGAGAGTATTTTTGAATAGTTAATTCCACTTTGAAGAAATAAGAAGCTTTCCAGATGATATTTTACATTCATCAAAATATGTCATGCTGATGTATTAGGCCTTTCTTCTGCTAATTTGCAGACAAACTGAACAAGGACAAAAAAAATGATTCAAATTAGTTCTAATGATGTGCATCAAGAAGACTTCAAAATTAAGCCTTAGTCAAGACATGGAAAAGGAAAAGTACTAAATATGACTTCAAAATATTGTTCATAATATGCAGCTTATATAAAAATGCATCCAGCTACAAACTCAGATCAGGTAGGAAAAAAGGTAAGAATAGTAATTTCTGCCTACAGTGCTGCATACCTATTCTTCTCCCTTAGAGCTCACCGGTGAAAGTCAATAAACTATCTTGTTTTCTTTCTTCAGTATCAATAAGGTGTTTGCCAAGGTAGGCAGCAAACATGGCTCCTAGTTTTATTAAAATTCAGAATTACACAGCAGAGTATCTGTTGCCCTCACAAGCCTTGCCAGACAAGGAACACCAAATTTATAACCCTTCTTTCAGTAAAAGATACTGATCTTCATTTATCAAATGCCGTGAAATCTCAAAATTCAGTTAGGTCATCCCTCAGTCTGCACAATGAAAGAACAGCGTCAAAGAGTCTACAGTTCTCTCTGCCTTAAAAACAAATTCATGTCTTCCTTTTGCACATGGATCTGGACACAGTGGCTTTCATTTCATTGCCTCCAGACTGTATTGCTACAGCTGTCACTAGTGTAGAAATGAAGACAAATACAAAATTTATGCTTTGAATAAATCTGTTCCTTCAAAGGCTGCAGAAGAACACAGAGTCACATTAGGCTGTAAGGACCATGTGCATGCTGGATTGGGTTCCACAAAATTGAATACCAGGGTCTCTGTGGTAGCGTGCCTTTAATCAGGACAAGTTGCTCTGAAGAATTTTCATTTGTGTTTGCTTCTCCTTGTCCCACTCCCCCAGTCAGCTGAAATCTAGAGGCCTCATTTTTCAAATGCATTTGTGTTTCTGGCTCTCACTACAGCAGATGCACACAGTGCTACAGCTGTGCTCATGTGGGACACATCAGGTCACCCAGGCCAGAGGGAGATAACTGAGAAGCAGAGAAGTCAGGCATGGGATGTAGTACATGTAAAAGAAACTTAAATAATTCCAAGTGGTTAAAAACACTCTCCAGCACATTCTGCCTAGGGAAAGCTTTCCTGCAGAATGACTGTTCTCCTTTAAGTGTGAGTAAGGAATAAGAAATGACCAGTTATTTCCCTTCTCCATCTTCATCTTCAAGAGGAAGAGGAAGCCACCTGTCCAGGGGTGAGGTGGGAGCCCACTCTCAGGGCTAGACACACTTACATACTCAAAACCATTGCTCACATCCCTAAAATCCATTTAAACATTACAAAAAATACCTATCCCAGAATATAAAGTTTTCTCTACATAATACTAGTATCCTTCTCAACTGCATTCCTTTCTTATTATTATTAATTCACTCTGTAAACCGAAATTGGAACACTAATATAAAATTGAAAGTGTCTCTTCTTGTCCTAGATAGCTCAGGAGACTCTTGGCATATTATCATGACGTATTTCCTTGCTGTAAATCTCCCTGATATTTGGAATTCACTGCTGAAAAATCTCTAGAAGAAATGCTGAAAGGTAGCAATCTGCATTTTAGCCAAAAAGTGGAATTTGTATATGCAGAATGACAAGCCACATCAGAACAATCACGTTTCTTCATTTCTATTTCCCTCTGTTCTCTTACCATCTCTGGAGTAACCATTTATAAAAGCTAGGATGCATATGGACCCTCTAGACTTTTCCTTCAGCTCTCAGTTTTCTTAAGGAATTATGTTTTTAAAATTGGTACTCAAGTAGCTGCCTTTCCTTGCAACTTGACATTGTGCGTCCTGGATCAAAGCATTTCCTGGGAGTCTCTGGTTTCTCTCTTATTCAACTCTTCAATTCTCTCCCTTTTCTCTCTCTCCTCTCATCTAAATGCAAATTTTAAGGTCTTCTGTCCTCATGCCGCCTAATTCCTGTGATCTTAACCCATAAGTCTTTTTCCCCAATTTCGTTCTACTTTCATGTTTTTTCTCTCCAGTGTCTGCCTCCAGCTCCTGTGGAAGGTGTTCACACAACCCCTTTGCTGTACATTTCACCACACACTGGGCAGCCCCAGTCAGCTCTCCAGGGCTGTTTTCACCAAACACTGGCCTCTTCTATCTCTCACTGTTTGCGTTTTACCAGTCTGGTCATTTTCTGTGCTTCTTTCCCACTTATTCCTAGCCAAAAGGACCGCAAACTTTTATACGGCCACCCAGTTCTTCCAGTTCAATGACATTTTTTCACCTTAAGATATCTCCTTTCTATTCTCTTTCCTTTCTCCTATGAGCATAATTGTTCATTTTCCCTGTTTCAGCCATGACTTCTAAGTCCTCCTAGTCAAATGACTCTACTTTTGCAAATGTGTTGACCACAGCTCTAGCTCCTTTCACATCTTTTACCTGACCTCACACTTTTTCATATTTCCCCCTTCATTATTTTTCTTGATAAAAGGACTGTTGAGCATTCCAAATTAAAATTACATTTTAACCTCTCAATTCCATGACACTTTACCTTTTCATGCCCTCATTTTTTGTACAATTTCTCCCTCCTTTTTAAATGTTGTCTTCTCTTTGTCTTCACAGCTTCATGTCTCCAGTAACATTTCTTTTTCATTTCTCCTGAATTCTTTTTCATTTTTACCTTGACAGTATAAAGATGTTTTATTCTATTCTGTCTAAACAACAATTAAAAAACTCCTTTAATTCTACTTGGTTTCACAATAACTACATCTGCCAATTGTCCCCTTTACTTTAAGTTTATTCCGCATGCCAGTTACAACTGGTGTCCATCAACAGATGGCTCTTGTCCAAGTCCTCAGCTTCTGCATTCTCAAGCACTACAACATCCTTGACTAATTCATTCCTGCCTTTCCCACCCTTCTACAAAGATTGTTTTACTGTTTCCTAGTTTTGAGCACATCATTTTTCTCTCCATTCCTTCACTGCTATCCTGCCTTCATATCATCAAACATGAATAAAAGTGTTACATTTCCTCACAGCCTAACCCCATTCCATCTATCAGAAGCCAAATAAACAAATAAATAATAATAACAAAAACAAATTATGCATGGAAACACACTGCCTGCAAGATTATGAGATTTGAATGTCTCATTGTGAAACCTTCAATCTAACTTGGCACATCTAACAGAGAGCTTCTCTCCCAGTTATAGTCACATCACTGAAGTTACTGTTCATATATTTTGGATAAATTTTCTTTATTAAAGGCTTGCATCTGGTGCCTTACTTACACTGAGTAATACTTTGTTTTATGACTTAGTTCACTGAGGTCATGACTTGCAAAGAAAAGTTCTCTTTAACCGGAGCCAAGATGATACAACTTGCCTATAACAAAACTTGGCTTTTAAATATTATTGTTAAATTTGTATTTGAAAGATGACACATTTTTTCCCCTCTTCTTTTGCTTTACGTTTTTTTTTTTAAATATATCTATCACATCAAATAGTCAAAGATCAGAGGCTGTGTGACTTCATTAGATACAAGAATATGATTCATGGATTTTTCCCATATGCTGTTGTTCATGTTGTGAGCAGAACAAGGAAACAGGTCACTGGTGAACTTCATTTCACGGTACATGACAACTGGCTTGCCAACAATGCAGTCTCAAACTGGTTTATCTTCTTACAACTGCCTTTGATCTTCAGTTGCATATCTGTATGTATCAATGGTTCAATAACCTTTCCAGTGTATGCAATGACAGCTGACATCAGCTTAATTGATTTTTATACAAGTAGCTTAGAAATATGATGAAATAATTAGTAAATAATCATGTTCCTCTGTGAAAGGTGATGTATTATTTTACAAAGAGATGAATCTATCATTTTAATAATTTCAGATTGATTTAATGAATATGATTCTACCAGGCACCATTCTGCTTTGCTCCAGTCTTCAGAAGTGCACTTGTTAATAGACCTTCTGTTTTCCACAGGAGTACTCTGGATTCTGTGTTCAGTCAGGAATTTTTTTTTTTTTTGCAATAGGTCATAGGCTAAAAGAAATAACAAACTTTACCACACTTGTTTTAAGAAGCTTATGTTGTTCTAATAGATTCATTTTAATAGTTTTTCCAATGACTAAACCTCTAGCTTCTTATCTAAGTTCAGCTGGTCAAGGCCTGAATTAAAAATAGAATGAAAGGGGAAAAAAGCTACCTTAGGGCTGCTCTGTATATCACCATTGATTCAGTTGTGTAATGTACCTGTGACATCCTTGTGCCAATGGAGGACACACAAGTTGCATGGTCCCAAGGTATAAATCCAAAGGGGAAAGTAACAGAAGAAGAAAATAGCAAGACCAGAGGAAATGAAATTAAATTAAGTGCTCGCAGATCAAAGTTGCTAAGAGAAGATGATAAAGCAAATGTATACAAAGAGCTGGTAGCCTCACTGGAGTTAAAACTGTAAATTTGATGCTATGGGTTTGAAGAATATAATTTGAAGTAAAAATTAGTTCAGTGAATTAAAAATAATTAACTAGTTCTTCTTTCTACTAATAAATTTCTTTCTACTTTTGCACCCAAGCCAAGTCTCATATCTGTCTATAATGAACTGTGAAGTTTTATATAAAATTGAATGTCTTAATAACAATTAGAGTTGCATACTTTCATGGCCTTGAATGTACTTTAGTCAAGCACTGGACTTCTGAAGTGACACTTTGGCCAGCTTTTGCTAAATAGGTCAATTACACCCTGAGATTAATTGGTTTAAAAGTGCTGGAACTGAAAACCTCTAACCTCTCTCTCTTAAAATTGGTGAGCCTTCCTTTGTTAAGTTCTCTTTTTTTCTTTTGATATGGTTTCTATGTAGAAATGCACTGGAATATGTCACCTGTGTTAAAATGGTACTGATCAAATTATTACTGGTTGCTTTCTCTTATCCTGTTCCACCCCTACCCTCCAAACAGGATCCATTTCCAGGCAAGGGAGCTTGTGTGGAAAGATGAACACTGCACAACTGCATCAATGAAAATACCAAAGTCAGCTCTGCCAACTATGATTTTATTCTTATCGTCTAGCTCTGGTTACAGAAAAATTAATCTGTAAATGAAGCCACTGCATGGCCTGACTGCAATTCCTGCCTTTCCCATTCCCGTTGCTTGTTCTTAAGAGAGCTCTCCTACTCCTACTTTGTGTTTAGCAAGCAGAGTTCAGTAAAGGAGGAAAATACCCGGTGGTCAGAGCCGAGTAAGCCAGTGTGGGAGTCTGGAGGAAGGTTGTGGAGTGTCTGGGTGGCCACTGCTCCACAGCAGCATCAGCAGCTCCTCCAGCCTCCAGTCCCCACTGTCAGCCCCAGGAGCAGGAGCAGAGGCTGGAACGTGTCTGTCCAGCAGAGCTGATGGGCACTGCTGTGGCCAGAGGCCCCTTGTGTCTCCCGCCCAGATGTGGCTGCAGAGGGAAGGAGCGAAACCCGTGTTGGATTCAACAACTCTTTATGCTTGAAAAATGCCATGGGTGGAGCTGGGGAGATTGCTGTCTTTTAAATACAGAGGCGCTGCTTCCGTCCAGGGAGTGGCTGGAAATGCTGCCATCCATCAGGCTTGTCTTCACTGGGAAAATTGTGAAACCTCTGTCCTCAGCTCCTCACCATCTCCCAGTATGTTTCACAAACTCTGCTCTGCAAGGGCTTCCTCCACCTTCACAGGAGTCCCTCGCATCTCCCACAGGAACTCAGTCCTGTCACCAGCTCAGGAGCACCAGACCACTTCTCCCCATCATCCTCTCTCTTTGCCAGTGCTTCCCTCCAGATGTTCAGTATCTGACTGCCATCGTACTGGTTGTTCTGGTTGTCAGGGGAGTCGGGATCATCTTCTGTGAGAGGGGGTTATAGCAGCAAAGGGAGGTTAGAGAGCACAGGAGCGCTGCTTGAAAACCACCAAATGTGGGGTTGCATGGCAGGAGGACAGAGGGGAATGCTGGGGCAGTCCTGGAGGTTCTGACGGGGCATAAATGCAGGAGGCCTCAGTGACCAGCTTTGTGGAAAGCTAAAGCAGGAGTGTCATGCTGTGAAGGACAGCAGCACAGAGTTCAGTAATAACCAGATGTTAACTCAAAATGAGGCACTTTTAATACTCCTAGAGGGAATTTCCACTTCAAGCAAGGTAGTTCATTCAATATTTGCCCTGAAAGTGATATGAGAAGATCTGAGGATGAGCCTTGTGAACACTGTTCCTTTCAGCCCTTAGAAAGCCTGCCTAATGTTCAGAAAAGCCATCCTAATCCTGTCAGCAGAAATGCCTGAGAGACAGTAAGCCAGCTCTTCCCAGTACAGCAGAAGCAGAAGTAACGCTGCAGTGCACAGAATAATTCTGGTTTGACCTAAACTTCTGTTCCTTTAAATGTTAGTCATTTTTTGCTACGTATTTCTAAACTGCAAATGCTGTTCAAAGACAGTGATGGTTTTACCCAGCACAACACAGATTGGGGACCGGGTCTCAGTCCGTGTTAGCTGACATGGCTCCACCAACCAGAGGCCAGCCCTGTCAGTTTGGATGCCAATACATTGATTTAAGCTGCCTGTTGTGCTCACGCTCTGTGCAATTAATGCAGATGGAGAAACTCATGTCCTTTCTGAGCACTGTCCATAGCTGTCGTATGAGTCTGTCAGAGAGGGGGTGACTGTGAACAGAGAGGTGCCAAGCAGACACACACCAGCTGTTGTAGGAATACAGGTTGCATTTAACAAGATGTGTGGCAAGTTAGTAACTTCACCAGTCACCAAAGTTACCAGAAGTGCAGCAGTCCTTTCATATCTCGATACTGGTTTAAAATATGCAGTGAGATACTACTGCAACATGCTGATTGATCTCCCTAAATTGATAATTATCCCTCCTGAATCTGGGAGAACAAGGGATGCTTCCCAGCCCATACTGTCCATACCAGTAAGGTGTGTTACAGCAATTCTGATAATCAAGGTAACAAAACCTGCAGTCCTTTTTACCCCATCCTGCCCAAGCCATTTATTCTGGCAGCTGGTTACACCCCAACAGGTCCTATCTCAGAAAGAAACCTGTGGCAGGAAGAAGCTCAGGGAAGGGATAGTCCTAAATAAATCCGCATTGCTTCAATCTTTGAAAGGACAGTAGAAGGGGAATGAGATGAACCTTGGGGTGCTGGGAGGTCCCAGCTTCCCCAGGGTGAAATACCAGCAGTATGCCTGGCTGGAGTCAGCACAGTAGAACTGCATTTATTTCAGTTTTAGATGCCTGGCTTTTTGCCTGCAACTTCTGGTTTGCCAGCAACCAGAACATGAAACGCTCACTTTCACATTCAGCACAAAGCCCAGTCTGCACTTTATATCCCTTTTTCTCCCCTCCAGTGTTTCTTGGTACAGACAAGAAATTAGAACCAGCAAAGGGGTTAAAACCAAAGGCAGGACCTACAGGTTCCAACAAATTTTACAAATCCCTTTTCTCCCCTGCCAAGGATTTTTCTTGTCACACTGCACGTCTAGCCTTCCTAGAGTCCACAGATGATGTTCGTCTGCCAGTGATGGGCTCGGACTCTTGGAGGCACAGTCACACCATCTATAAACAATAAAATTCCTAGCTGCGGTAATCATGTTGTCAGCAATGAGTAATATGTTCGGCAAAAAATGCGTAAGGAAGCTGCTGGAGTATGCTGAAGGTGGCTATAAACCATCCTTCTGAGAACAGTTTCTTGACAGTTGGTCAAAATACCAACCAAAGAGTTACTGAAATATTCATCACAATTTTCTTTGCCTTCTTAAATTATGCTAGTCATATTGAAATAGCCATAATGTTAGGAGGTATTGTGAGGGCAGAATTCAAACTCTCCTCTCCAACACACACTCCCCAAACACCAGGGCTCCTATCAGCATTTTGACAAGCTCATGTCAAGAAACGATGTGCCCCTGACTAAAAATTAGATATTTAACAGAGCTGTGAAAAAGTAGGGATCTCTCTCTTCAAACGTTTGACCCTGAGGCAGAAGGGGTGTGGGGGAGAGAGAAGGAGAAAGAATATGGTAATCGCTTTAGATAACAACCTGAGTCATGGTAATAGCAGCCTAATTGCTATCCAAGTCCTTTCAGCAGGAAACAGGCACGCCTAGAGAGGCACCTGGGCAGAGTAAGATTAGTTTTAAATGGAAGAAGGACAGAGATATAAATGCACTTTCATCTGAGTGTAGTGGAAAGTAAGAAATAGTTGCTTATGTAGAAACTGCCTGAAATCCAAGGGCTGCTTCAGATAATGGGATGCGGCTGGTACGTAATTCATGTGAGAAACAGGCACACTACAGGGCTCAAAGTGAAATGGGCATTTATATTTAGGCAGAGAAAAGAAAATAACTATGTGTGGGGAAGAAGTGGCTGATGCTATCTTTCCAAAATAAATCAGCTTCTACAATGATTATGACCTTTTTATAAAATAAAATAAAATTAGTTATGTCAGTCTGACAATACAAAATAAGATCTTTCCTTGAAGGTCAGTATGACTGCAGTAAGTGATTTGCTTGGAAGAAAGCTGCCTGAGAATGGAATGGTTTGTAATTGATTTATAAATATCAAACCTGCCCTTGATATGCAGGAGCCTGCTTTTGTACTTTTAAGATTTGTTGTTCTTCTCCACTGCTGCTCTCTGAGCATGGCCCCTGGCTCTGGCGGCAGCCCCCTGACACAGCAGCTGGGAGAGGTTTCCGCTCGGGTTCGAGCAGAGCTCCTGGCTCCTGTTCTCCAGCCACCCTCCCTCTCTCCTGCTTCGGTTCTGAGAAAGGGGATGTGGTGACCAGGTGCTGCCCACGCGTCTGGGGGGGAAATGAAGATTGGGATTTCTGAGTAAGAGACGATAAAATGCTGTTTTGTTTGAGCAGGACGAGGTCTGTGGAGTGGGGAGAGTTGAGTGAAAGAATCGATTGCGTCCTCTGATGAAGGAGTCAGATCTTTCAGCAAGGGTATTGATTTATGCATTCAACTCTGCGAGTTGCTTTCCACTACATCTTTTGGAACTAAAACTCGGTGATGTGAATGTCAATAGGCATGAACAAAAGCCTTGTGTATTGAAAAGCCTGAATATGTATCTGTAGGATATGAAAACTGTTACACTTCCTTGCTTTCGCTCTCCTCTGCAAGTCATTTTCCAGGCTGACAACGGATTTTGCATGCAGAATGTATGTGTGTGCCTATGCATTACCATGATTCTCATTTTCCCCTAAAAACAGCTTTTTTTTCGTATTTGTAAATAGCATTTGATCACAGTCTAGAAATATTGCATGCCAGAAATTATCTGTCTTGAATTCCTGAACAATAGTATTTGGGTAGGCTGTTATGGCAACAGAGGTACACCCTCTGGATTCAAGCATCACAGGTTCTCATGGCAACTTTTTTTTGTATACCTGCACATGCAGGAAAATATGCAGAGCTATCCCAGTAATCTCTGGAAAAACAGCAGCAATAGAATAAACTGACATGTTTATCACCTTAAATTTGTTTTTGAAATATACATAAAAACCTGCCTTAAATTAAAAAAAAAAATTAACAAAAAAAGAAAAAGCACACAAAGGCCAAAACAACACTGTGGAAACAATAACATGAAATCATTTTATGAATATTTAATATAAATTAGTATTTATATTATAGTGATACTCAGAACTTCAACCAATGGTGGATTGACATTGTCAATACATTTTACATTATGAACACTCAGAGTAGGTACCAGCCTTTGCCATGAGGCAGCTCTGGTTATTCGTTTTTTCTTCTTTTTTAAGACTTGGTGAAATTTTACCAAATAGGACCTTCTATCAGAAATACATCAGGTTTAAATGACCTTGACCTACGATACAACAATCCTAACAAAAGAAGTGTTCAGCCATACTGTCGAGCCCTCCATTTCAGCTTTTCTTCTGCATTCCAGGGCACTGTTTACATTAATCCAATGGACTTTGGAGTAGCCCTTTTTCTTCAACGCGCAATTCTCTTAACAAAGGTGAATTCTCCTTCCTCTTCTCCCTTTATTACCACCACTGTCCCCACATGACCCTTCCACAGTATCAAGTGTGTAAGTACCTGGTAAAAGTGGTGTCTGGCTGTGATCACAGGTCCCCAGTGCTCATTGTGAGGGTTCAAGCCAGTGCAAGCCACAGAGGTTTACACACACACTCCTGAGGATGATGTCTGTTTGGAAACAGAGCTTGTGCCTCACAAAAAGTGGTGGTAACTCTTGAACAGGAAGACACCAATTAAATAATTAGGGTTAGCAGAAAGACAACAGCAAAGTGTCTATCCCTCAATATCTTAAAGAACAAACTATAAAACCTTCTGAGAAGGTCCGAAGTAAAGCCCTCAGGACAGGGGCAGGGAGGTGAGCTAGAGGACATCCTAAATTCTGTATATCTGTGGCTGTGCCATCACTGTGCTTGCTTGTCCTTGCATGAGTGTAAGCCTGCACAAGCACGGACCCAGAGCAGGATGACAGATGCCAGAGAGAGGAAATTTGAAATGATGCATTAAGTATGGGGGAAGAAGACAAACACCTGAGCACCTGGAAGAGTTTCACCTGCTCTTAGTCATTTTTCTATGAAACTTTTTTAATGTCTGAGGTTCACTAAAAACACTTAAAAAAAAAAAACTTACTGGTCCACAATAGGCACTGCACAGCACAGGAGTACAGGTAGTTTTCCTTATTTAATATGCACTGAAAGGTTTTATTTAAGTGGTGGATGGTAAATGCATTTTTATTAAGCAGAAAGTATCTTAAACTAAAAACTGACTTTGAAGAACATACAAACTTTCTAACATTGAAACACTAAGTGTTAATGTGACTGTATTGGGAAATATGCAGAGTAGGTGTGCTCATTTCTGAGGAAGTCTTCCCACTGGCGATTTGTAAGAAGCGGCTAATGACAATGTCTTTGGCCTTGACAGTCTCCATGTTCCTTTCCCGTGATATCTGCATACTGATTTGATCCACATTAGTCATGATTAGCTCTGAGGCCAGGATCTGGGTGGGGGATGCCCTGTTTGCTGTGCTGTCCATGATGTACTGCTTATACAGTTCCACCAGCTTCTGCTCGAGGTAGTCGTTCAGGGCAGAGTCAGAGAGGGGCTGCAGGTGGGGCCCTAAACTCGCCAGCCGCCAGCACGAGGAGTAGCCCTGGACCGGCCTGCGGATGGCGTCGCTTGTGGGGGGAGCCTTCACAGACTCCATGGGGGGAGGAATCTCTGAGGACTCCAAGAAGGGGCCTATGCCGCTGTCACAAGCGAAATCTGTCGTGACTGAGCTAATTGGCACCACGTAGTCCCCAGCTATATGCAAATCATTGTAGTTCTTGCAAATGCTCTTGCAGGAAGGTGGAACCAGGTAGGTGACTTTTTTTGTCAGCTCTTCACAGACATGTGTAGCTGGAGGTGGCTGCCCCGTGGGCGTTGGGTGCTGGACAGGCTGCGGGAGATTATCCTTCTGCCTTCTGCTGTGCTTGCTACCTCTAGAGCAGACTGACGAAATGCACTTGCCAGCAGATCTGCATCTCTGAAGGAGGCTTTTTCCTTGTGCTTCACATGTGGAAGAATAACTCATGGACCTCATTTCATACACACCTTCATCAGGCAAACTCTTGTAGAGCGCAGGGTTCAGGTCTTCACAAAGGTAGGTGATTCTGTGAAGGTAACCTTCTGACAGCATCCTTCTCCAAAGGAAAGGAACCACCAGCAGGCAGAAAAATGATGAGAAGAAGTTAATTACAAAAAGTTCATTTTAAACTCACTGAGCTGTGATTACACTTGCCAGTCTGTTACAGCCTGGAAAGAGATGTCTCCAATTTGGATATGAACAATAGTGTCTCTGCCTTACTAGAGGACTTGAGTCAGTGAGTGAAGTGATCAGTCAATCTCCCTGTTGTGCTGTTAACTCAATCTCATCAATCATATTCTGTATAAAATAATGTACGGCACGTCCAATACATCCAATTGCAAGTGAGTTGTGGAGAGAGAGACAAGAAGTCTTTTGTTGTGGAACAGCTGCTGTAATATCTTAGCACTTAAATACATCTAATTTTGCTCTCCAATTCATTAGGAACCCCTTTTTCTCCCTTCCCCCTTTTTCTCATATGCTTTTAAGAAGCCAGGGGTTTCCCCCTTTTTCTCATATGATTTGAAGCAATTTTGTTGTGTGTGGTTTGTCAGCTGCCCCTGAACCATGATGATTTGAGATTCATATTGAGAGTATCACCCCTTCTGTTCCAGACTAGTCAACAGCTGTAGGTGTGGTTCCCTTTCATGAAAAAATCTCAGACCATTAAATTTGCACTTTGCACTTCTGCATTGCAATCAGGATGGAATTAATTGTCTCTAACTTTTAGACATGAAAATGTCAGTGGAAAAAGCAAAACTTTTTGGAGGCATGAGTCATCTGGCCTGGTTTAGACACCTAAATCAAAATTAAAAGAATTGTGCCCTGGATTTGCTTACCACTCTCCAGCTGCTATAAAAGGATCTTAAACTAGATCCTAGATGTAGATATCTGCAGGGTACTTTTGAAGAGACAGATTTCAGTGCAGTGCATAGGAAAGTGCACACTTAGAAGTACTCCAGCTCGCTCTTTCACTGTGGGATTAGTCGTACCACAGCTCTGGAATCAGTTTTCATTGCATTTCTGCAAAGGCACAATCGGGTTCCAGCAGTCACTAACTCTCTCCACTCTCTGAGCAGGCAGCTCAGACCCAAAAGCTGCATAGAAATGTTAGTAATTAAAGACAGGGCTTGCTTGAAAGGACACACATGCATCTGCGCATCAGTACATGTTCTGCCCAAGCTTTAGCTGCTCCACTATCACAAAAATTGTTTTAAGTTCGCCTCTCTTTTTTTTTTAAACAGATGTCAAGGATACAATCAATAGGAAAGATGTTCTAAAGGAATTGTTTGGCCCAGCAAAGGAAAAGTAGATTTAAAGTAAAAATAAATTTAAATTAAAATTATCTATGTAGTACAAATCATCTTTTCCAAGAGTGAAGGCACTCTCACTTCTTAGTAAAGATTTTCGTGTGTCACAGTTGCTAGTGAAAAACTCTACATTAATAATGGTTGGCTAAATCCTGTCTAAGCATGGAGATAGGTTTTGCACAGACATTAGGAAGGAATCAGTGGGAGAAAAGACTTTCCTGGAGGAGAGGGAATCACTTCCACACCATGAAGGAGGAGGTTGAAGGGAAAGTAACCGTCTTGAAGGCAGAAATATTAATGGGAATTAGATGTGTCCAAACACTTGACTTGGTGACCCTGGATTCTCTTCGTTGCTGCCAGTTGTGTGAGGTTTCCCACAGGCAGTAACACGTAATTAAAAGTGACCTATTTACACAGAAGGGGGAAAAATCATGTTTGGGGCTTGGCAGTCCTTGCAGTATGCTGCTGTTTTCTTGCTTTGGGTTTTAGCTGTGATTAAGGTGCCCTGCCCCAGAAATCTTAGCCAAAGGCTAGAGCTGCTCAGGTTATCAACTCTCTCTTCTGCTTCTATTCCTCCCTTTTTGCAAAGGTTGTTCCCTCCCCCCAGCCATCCATGACCCAGATGTCTTTACTGCAAAGTCACCACTGACTGTGACTAGCTTGAATCTGGAACTGTTAAACATTTATTCATATGCCATTTTTAATGTGGATTCGGAGAAATGAGTGGAAATGTAACTTACGGCCTGTCCACTGCTCAACCAACATAGGCAAGGGCAGTTGTCTTCAGGCAGCATGTGACACTTTGGTCTTTCCTGCTCCCCAGATGTGAGCTGTTTCTGCCATAAGGTGCTACATGAAGGAAATGAAACCATTGGTTTCATTTCTTTGCACTGCATTCTGCTATGCTTATTTTAAGAGTGTTGGAGCACACTGAGACAGGAGTGGAAACAAAAGAACTGGCAAATTCAAAAATATTAGGGTCTCATTGTGCTCAGAGCTGTGTGTTCTGCTGAATGAGTTACAAGCTTACCTCTGAAGATAGGAAAAGATGCCACAATAATCTGGCTGTTCCCAGCTCTACAAGGAAATCTGACTGAAGTTTGGATAGGCAGTGCTGAGAGCATGAATGCAAAAGGGAGGTGCATGTATCTGTGGTGTCTCTTGTTCTAGTACTTAATATAATATATACCTCTGTCATGTTATTATCCCATCACTCCAACAGTCATGCAACTGTGTCATCTTTAATTTTTACATTTTAAAATCTGATAAGGATTGCAGTTTTCATTAATTTTGCTTTCTTGTGCCTCTTCTCTTAATCCCCTCTCCTTGCCACAGACACACGTACACCAGGATTCCAAGGACACAGAGATTATATCTAATGTCTTTCAATATTTGGGTTTCACACTCCTTAAATCCAGATTTCACTTTCATCTGCCCGAAAATAATTGTGTAACTTTTTGTTGCACAAGGAAAATCAGTCCCTTTTACAATTCTGATATGACACGTTTTTCATGTGAGGTGAACAAAGAGATTTTTCCTTGTGTGGCTACTGCCCTGGCAATGGGCACTGACTACATTCTGTCTAAGCCTAGTGGAGATAGAGGGAGAAGACTGTCTGGTTTACATTGTCTTTTCTATCTGACATGGGCTTTATTATTGTGAGATGATCTTAAAAACTCATATGTCTTGCCTGAGCTTTTTGTTCAGTTCTTCAGCAGAAGAAGAGCCTGAAGGCAGGATGAATGTTTAAAGTCACATGGAGTATCCAGGGGTATTACCAGTGTGTGGCAGGAAATTTGCTAGGTTGTAATGCTTGTAGACAGTGCCAGTGTTTGCATAAAGACCTCAGATTACAGTCTGAGAGCAGGAAAACAGAATGGGAGTTCTTGGCTCAGGAGTAGTAAAACACTTACAGACAGCCTGAGAAGTGTACACAGAGATATGATAAATTGTGTCCTGTTCAAAAACCTGAACAAGATGAAAAGTTGCTAGGGAGAATGGAAAGAACATGGTGCCAGCTGGGATCGCAGCACAGCAGGGAAAGGGATGTTCTTCTGCACTGCAAAAGGAGGTGATGAAAACTCAGAGAAAAGACAACTTTGTGTTGGATATGTCTGACTTTCAGATCCCTGAGCAGGGCTCTGAATGGCATTAAAGTTGTGCAGCTGGGATTGGAGCTCAAGTCTTACCACAGGGTATACCTTGAGGTTTATCTGATTTACTAGATGGGATCCCAGATGACAGTTTCCCTGTTTCAAGGGAACTCAAAATTATGGATCCATCTGCAGTATTTTTTCCCTATTTTCAGAGTCATTTTTCCAGGCTATGGAGATACAGACAGATCCCCTCAGTGAGGTGTGGGATCTACCTCAGATTGCCAGACACACATGCAAGAGTCCTGGCAAGCAGGATAGTCTGTAGAGCAAGTTTATACATGTTGCAGGACCCATATCTCACCTTCCCCTGGTGCTGGTGTGGAACAGCTCCCAGGAAGCCTCAGTGCAGCCAGAGTGGGGAAACCAGGACAGTGAAGAAGGTAGTATGATGAGCTGTGCACATGGGTAAGTAGAGCCTCTCTTTAATGCCTGAAACCTACAGATCTTTGGTGTCTGAACCTCATTTAGCTTGGGTACAGATAATGCTGATGACACCAAACTGAGTGCTGAGATGGACACATCCTACAGGGAGACCTGGACAGGCTGGAAAGTGGGCCAGCATAACAGCATCAGGTTTAACAAAGGCATGTGGCAGCTCCTGCACTGGGATGACACCACCAAAGAGCCCAGCACGGGACCCGTGTGCCTGGGGAGCCCTGCTGAGAGGGACCCGGGGGCCCTGGTGCACAGCAAGGTGACCCTGAGCCAGCAGTGCAGTGCTGCAGCAACGAGGAAAATCAGATCCTGGGCTGCACCCACAGGGGCACGGCTGGCTGAGATAGAGACAGGATCTTCCCACTCAGCATTTGTCAGGCAGCCCCTGGAAGATCCAGTTCTGGTCCCCAAAAACTCAAAAAAGATGTGGTCAGACTGGAGAGGGTCCAATGGAGGGCCAAGATGATAATCAAAGAGTTGGAAAAGCTGCATTGGGAGGAAAGTTTGAAGGAGTTAGGACTCTTCTCCCTGGAGAAAAGAAGACCAGGGGAAGGGGACAGCTCATCGTAGTATTCCAGTATTTGCAGCTGCAAAGAAGACAGAGGCCCTCTCTTCATAAGCAGCCACATGGAGAAGACAAGTGGCAATGAGCACAAGTTGCACTGGAATAGAATCACAGAATCATTTAGGTTGGAAAAGGCCTCTAAGAGCATTAAGTCCAACCCTTAACCCAGCAGCATCATATTCACTGCTAAACCATGTCCCCAAGTGCCACATTCACATGTTTTTTAATGCTCAGAGAGATAAGGGGGAAGAGATTGCATATCAATACAAGAAGGAAATATTTTACAGTGAGAATGATCAATGACTGGAACAACCTCTCCAGAGACATGGTGACGTCCCCTTCACTGGATGTTTTCAAGGTGTGATTGGACAAGGTTCTACATAATCTCATCTAGGCTTCCTTTCCCATTGAAAGGTTGGACCAGATGATATTTCAAGGTCCTTTCCAACTTATGCTGCTCTCTGATTATGATTCTGCAATAGCAGTGGCTGCTGTTTGATGTAGGAGTGGTTCACTTTGCCCACAACAGAGCAGAAGATGAATAGCCAGGGGGTAGTTTTGTACAAGCATCCAAATGCTGCCCTCTACCTGTGTCACTTCCTCTCCCTGCTGCTGCTGCAGCGGAAGATCTGGTGCCTACAGAGCTGCACCATGAGGCTCTTTCAGCAGTCACCGTGAGCCAAACCACTCTTGTCCCTTCCCCACAGCTCTCTTCACTCTGATCTTTTGGTCTTCCCAGAGGAGAAAACATAAGCCCTGCTCATCTTCTTTATTCCCACGTCAACAGTTGAAGAGATGCAGAAAAGCCAGGAGTACCTCACCCATGGTGGAATGTGGGCTGGTTCGAGGGGAACAAGTAGGTTTGAGAGGATAATGATCCTGTAAATCAAGAGTAGGAGGGAATCTCTCGGAAGGACAGGCTAAAGGAAGCAAGAGAGGAGATCTTCCCCAAGAAGTCTACTATACTGTTGAATGCTCTTGTTATACAAGTGCCTACCCATTTTTGATCAGGTTAAATGGATGACAACGAGTTTCAGGAGCATTCAGCTCCTTTCATTTAGAAACAAATACATTCTCAGTGTATTTTTGAGTGCTGTTGTATCTCTAAGTTGAGTTTGGGGGGACAAGCTTCCATAAAAATACAGTGAAAACTGTATGTTGGTAAATATAGCTTCTTGAGCTCTCGAAGTTTCCCATCCAAGTTTGTTTATCAGTTCAAGGTTCTTAAAACTTCATACAGACCAAGCCAGGTTCATAATTTTCCATACCTTTCTTCATCACCTATGCCTATACAAAGTTGCTTTAGGACCCCATCAATCTGGCTCAATAGCATTTTACATTGTAAACAACAGCATGAAATCTGAGGCAGGAAAGAATCAGGCTCCATGCTCATAAGGAAGACTTGACTCCATAATATTTCTACCCTGTGCTTTTATCATTTTCTCCCTGGGGTGGAAATCATTTCATGTCTCTGGATGTCTGGATGTGTTTATTTTAGTGAGCTGTTCGCTGTTATGACTGAACTACATGTACTACAATATTTTGTATCTAAGCTTTTGAAGTAAAGGGGCAATAAATCCATGTGAACTCTTACAGAAGAGAATACACTTTCTAGAAATGGAAAGAATAAACAGTAAAGCAAGAAAGACAGAAAAGGCTGAAGGTGTTTCCCAGAAGGAGTGAAGGAACTGATCCACAAAAAGGCATTGAAATGTTAGTCACATTTGCTGTAGGGCATAAAAAAGAGGGGACAGGAGGTGTGTTGTGCATGAACACCCTTGTCGAGCTGTGAATTTCCAGCAAACCAGGAAATTCAATGAGAATTGAGAAAATGCAATGATAAAGTTTCTTTGTTTATAATTTTAACCATCATCGTATTTTCAGAGAAGTCTCATCTTTCTATGATCTTTTTTAATATATTCATCTATTTTGGTGTGTATTTTTATTTATAATCTACAAATAGAGTACTCCAGTTGGAGGACTTTACTTAGATAGTACAGTAACATGCACAGAAATTTCAGTAACAGTATCTTAATTATGATAAAAGCAACAAGCTAGTAAGACACTTTAAAAATAGTCTGAAAAGCCTGTTTAGTCTGATTTTCTGAAAGTCTTTAGAAATATCAGAGGGAAAAATTTATTTGTTTTCATTTTGAAGCCTCATTGCAACCATAGTTGGACATTTTTGTGAAGATGGCACCTTAGAAATGTTCTCATCACTTCCTAATGCAGCAGAAACTGCCTGGGGACAGCACTGAGAATCTGCAAACACATGTGCATTCAAAATAGAAAAAGTGCATCCTCATTTTACCAGCTATCAGCTGTGGTCCCACAAAACAGAACCAAGCCACTTTGAGAAGCAAGAGCAAGAGTTTCATACATTTATACAATGTGCAGTATATTTTAGTTCTTACCTCCAAAGGTGCAGCCGCTGACCAGGTACAGAAAAAATGATGTCTTCTAACTAGTTTGAAGCTTCCTGTGAGTCTGTCCTACCCCAAAATGCAATATTCTGTTTTTATTTCCTTTTTAATTACACTTCTAAGATAACATCTGTTTTACTTCTAATCCTCTATAGCAGAGAAGTATAGAAAGAAACTCCCTTAGGAGATGAAGGGGTTTTATAACTGGCTGAACTGCAACACGCTGAACTTGCTTCCTCTTTTATGTCCAAATGAAACTTCATTGTGAAACTGTGTACTGTTAAAATAGCTGATTGCAACACAGTCCAGGCAGATGGACTGTTGTAAGAAAAAAAGCCCTGGTGAGTCGAACACTTGAAACAATCTTAGGGAAACTGTTCTTCTGTTGGCAGCTTACAGTGCACCACATTTCAGCCACTATCCATCCCTCTCCTTTTAGCTGACACGGTGAGACATCTTGACATCAAAACTGTTGTGCCAAACAGGTTGGAAGAGTGAGGTATCAAAGGAGAAATGCATTGTACAGCAGGCCTACTTTGTTGTCTGCAGACCCTTGTACATATACTTTTCCACCAAACCGCACAGCACAGATGCTTTATCAGGTTTTGCTTTGGCAAACTTGGCAACACTTTTCAGGACAAAAGTTAGACCTGAAAGTTAGGCCTTGCTTGTATTAGCACTCAGTACCATACCTAGGCAGTTTGTCTTAGCAGGGGCAATGGATGAAAATACCTGGGGCAAGCAGGAATTCATCCTCCAAGCAAACAGTGAATATGGCTTTGAGATTGGTGTTGGAGTATTCCTTAAGGGCAGAAGACAAATACTGTTTGAAACACATAACTGAACGGTTTGAACTGATCTCAATAGGACACACAGAATTTGCTTTAAAAGGCATCATTATGTGTCAATACATGGCAATAATAAGAGAAACATACTAAAAATATATTTTAATTCTCAGTGAATTTTAACTTCCTCATTCAGTACCATGTGTTTTTCTCAGAAGGCTCCAACTCTGCCAGCCAGAAACAATACTTCTATTAATATCATTTTCCTAAATATTCACTATGATGCAACATATGATCAGGACTAATATCAAAGCCTTTTCCAAAATCTTAGGCACAGACATGGAAAAAGTACAAGTGTCAGTCTGTCCCTACCTACACATCCACAGCTAATTCATACAACAGTTTAACAAGTAATATTGTACCCAGTCATATGCCATGCTAGGATCAACAGCATCTAAACAGCAAAAAAAGTGGACAACATTGGCAGTTTAATGCAATTCTCATCAGATACCTTTGCTGTAAAAGTGCTCCCTGTAGAAACAAAGCTACTGTCGTGACAGGCCAACTCTTTAATGCTTAACATTAACATTAATATTAACATTATTGTAATTTTTTCTCTGATCTCTCATTTGTACTGTGGACCAATCTCAGGCCTTGTCAAATTTTTACTGGTCCAACACTTTTTTTCCATGTTTCCTTACCTGCATGAAATGTATTGAGGGGAGCAAGAAATAAAACTCTGTGAGGTTTTTATCTCCTCTGTAGATCCAGACTGCTCTATATTCATAGAAGCTCAATATTTCTACTTAGACTGTTGGGAAAAAAACTTTGGTAGTATAAAAAAACATTTCTGTAAAGGTCCTCAGAGAGTTTTCAAAATATTTTTTAGTAATCTAAATCCATGCAAAACGAGGAAGATACAAATGGACAGATATTTTAAAGTAAAAGTGCTTCCACTGCCAGAATAGCATAGCTATCCATAATCACTGTAAAATCAATCTACTTTCATAGATTTACCTAAGTATGGATTTAAGACTTACCTTCAGGCACCTAGATTTGGATAAAAGAAGTGGCCTTTTTTGACATGCACATGGAATATTTTCAGTTCTCTAGAGGAACTCAAACGCTGCCTACATTTCTGCACAGTAGCTTTGTGTACCTATGGAAGAGAGACATAAAACTAATTTCTTGTCACCAAAATTGCACATTAACATCCTGACAGTCTAGGCTTTCAGGACACCCACTTATTCTAGTGACCTTTTCCACATTCAGTCCTGACCTTGGAAGAGTTATCCTCAGCTAACAAGCACTGTCCTATATGAGTCTTTGCCATGTGGCTCATAAACTGTTCTGAGTGCAGCACTCTGAGGCCAGATCCAGATCTGAATAAGCTGGGTACAACATAGCAGCACCTGACCCCTTTTGCAAAGATCCCCACATGCGCTGTGACTCTCATACCCAGCGAAATAGATGTGAAAGAGAGGAAAGCTTCAGCACCTTAGGGAGTCTTTCAGTCAGTCTCTTCATCTGTAAATGTAGCTCAGATTGTCTGAGGCCATGCCAAATTATTTTTGTCAGTGTAATTCACTACAGCAAGCCCAATGCATCAAGATTGTGTATCCCTACCGTCCGCCCCCCCAAAAAGAAAAGCATTTCAAGTAAATTGCCCAGTTTCCTTCTCTACCACATTATTCTACTCACAAGGAATTTCCTTGAGGAAATTATTTTAATTTTGATCCTAAGTAATTTTGATCCTTTGCTTTTTATTTCAGTTCAAGAGTTTATTTTCAAGACAAATGTGCCAGTTGTTTGCCCTCACTTTCTTTTGGTTGGCCTCTGCTTAGCCCGGGCTTGTTTGGTCAGAGAGTGCAAAGCAGCTGCCTGTCATTTTCAGGTGAAATGTTTGTATTCTAGAAATGATAAATTGGGATCTTTTGATAAGACAATATTCCACACCTTTTGTTAAACTTAACAGTAGGAATAAGTGCATAAAATAAATCAGTTTTCCTGTACATATACTCAAACAGGTATGTACATAGCAAGCTCTCTCTGGTTATCAAATACTTTTAATTCTGTTCTTATTTGACATGTCTATATCTTTAACCAGGAATTTTGAAATTAAAAAGTTAAAGATACCACCTTAAGATTATTACCTAGTTTATAAGTACTTGGTACAGTAGGACAAAGGGGATATTTTTAAACCTCTTGACCTTTGGAAGGAAAGATTTTATGGGAAGGAGATAAGCATGTTACCCAGTACTTAATCATAAAAAACAATCATGAATGATTTATATTCCTTACAGCAGCAAAATCAGATATATTTCAAGCTTCCCAGTATATGTTCATTTGAGCTGAAAACCCAGTTTTCAATGCATTAATTGCACCAATATAATAAATTATTTGAATAAACCAGCAGTCTTTAAACAGGGAAGAACCTCCATCATACACAGTTTTCTTTCCTCCTCATTCATTGCTGGTAGTAGAAAATAGACCAGTAGAATTTTCTAGGTAAAATGTGAGGATTCCCATCTTCCAAATGAGTGCCACGCAATCTGGTTTTGAGATATCTCAGGCCTAAGGGAGTCTCCTGGATTAATTCCTCCAGCCCTTTACCTGTTGTGTGGAAAAAAAAGGTGATTCTGACATCCTTCTCTTGGCCATGCTCTTCCAAGGAGGAAAAAAAGACATGGATGCACATAGAGCCCTGCCACTTTAGAGAAGATGAGGGAGTTTTGTTGCCCACACGTATTTGCTGTTTCCAGCTGCCCATGGCCAGTGATTGCCCACGCAGCAATGAGAAGTCTGTCTGTCCTTGGGGCCCAGAGCCTTAACTCCAGGAAATCAGGGAGCACAGCACCTTCCACGTAGTTATATTCATCAAGTTCTGCACCCAGTGTACAATAGTTCAAAATGAAGCAATTGTTTCATCACACAAAAGTGACCACTAAACCTTTTAGATAACTACAGAGGCATTTGTACTTCAAGTACAAATAGGGTAATAATAGGGAACATTTGCTGCTTTTCATGCTCCTTCTAGTCCATTAAACATACAATTTATTCCTATGTAAAATTTCTTTTCTCCTTTGTGGATCTCATAAATATTTAGTTATATGCAGACATCTCTACAGGTTCAATCTATGTGCAGTTCAAGAAAATAAAAGCAAGGCCTTTGATATGAGAAAATTATAAGCAAGACCATTGCACACTCTGATAAAATTTCCAAGGTTAAGGGGAGTTTGCTTTGGGAAGAGAAAACAGTATTGTATATAGCATATTGAAGCTGTTCTACGTTACATTCCCAGCATTAGTCTTTTGTAGTAACAAGTAGCCAATTAGTGAAGACTTTTCAGTTCATGTTCTTTTCTTCTCTCACTAATTTACATGAAATAGAAGATTGGTCTTGTCACAGTTCAGAAATCTTTCCCTTCAATCTCAACCTCTCTTCATTCATAACCCTTTATTTACCTTTAATGATCAAACTGTTCCACCCATATCCTTTTTTTCTAATGGTCATAAATAATGCACTGATGTATCCTGAACAAAGTACCTTATTGTACAGGTGATCCCACTGATGACAGAGACTATCCTGAGGTTTCCATGCATAACCACACATGGGCACATAAGCCTTTAAGCACTGCAGAGCGTGAATCACAAGTGGCCTGTAAAGCATCAGAAGGCAGCAGGCTGGGAAAGCTGCCTGCTTTCCATTGTCAGTATCTGGCCAGAAGCTAAAATATTCTCTTTTTTTAATCTTTTTTTTTTTTTTTTTAATCCTCTAACTAGTACTGTGGTAACATAGAAATGGATGGTTTTAAACCAACAACCAAGAATATCTAAATGCCACCTACTTTTCGGCACCCTCAAATAACAAGATGCATTAAAGGTGGTCTACAACGTGCAGATACATAGAAATACATTTACTGAAATCCTGATGCACACCACAGATACTGTGCACAGCTTGCTTGGTGCTGCTGACTGAAATACCCCAGGGTATGGTGCATTTCAGTCAGCAGCAGAGAGCAGCCTGACTCTCAGCACACTGGGAGCGTGCAAACCACAGCCACTCCTCACGCAGTGAAGCGTATTCTTCCCCAGCTCACCACCCAGCTCAGCAAAAGGCTTTATCAGCACCTATAACTCTCATGTTTGCACCTTCCACATCTTGTTAGAGAGTCGTCTGGGGTCATTTTTTAAGCTTCCCAGGATGCATGCAATAGTTCTGATCCTTTCACAGAATTTGTGTTCTGGTAGGCCTCATTGTTTCTTTGAAAGTCGATTTTTAGAGAGGAAGTTTAGCAATTACGGTTTTTGTTTTTTTTTGAAGGGGGGGTGATTTTTGCTCAAGATGTAGCATTCCTCTGTAAATATTTAAATTTCCAAAATATGTACATGTACACTGAACGTCTGGTGGTTTATATCAGTTTTAGATTTAACGGTTTTCATACACTGAAAGCTTCTTTAAATGCTTGGAATACACATAAATCATTTCAGCAATGTAAAAAACCCAAATTTTTTATAAACCTGAGTGTGCATAGCAAATAGGAGTGATCAAAATTAATATTTCAGGTAGAAAACAAATAAAATAGCTACCCCAGATCCCTGAATTCAAAGTATCTCCTGCAGAATAAAAAAGGGCTTGAGTTCCTGACTGTGTCAGGTGACTTCCTACCATAGGAAACCCACAGGGATGTTACAGAGCATTCTTGGCTTCACAAGTCTGAAATGATTACTCACACATGCTCACTTAATTAAGTAGAAGATAATTGCATCCTACCTATTAGATAGAAAGGTGTACCATTGGATTACTGATAAGACTAACCAGTAGGTCGGGAAGGAAGTATTTTTGCCTCTTCCACCTTTTTTGAAGGAGTCTTTTTTACAGATGCAGTGTCTAAAGCAGAGATTCCAGCAGCCCACACCATCCTAGGGAGAGGGCAGCAGAGCTGAAGTGTTTTTACCACTTTTGACAGAGCTTGACTTTCTTTTCACAGGAATCTTTTTCTGCTTCTTTGCCTCTGGGTGAGCTCATGATTCCCTCCTCAGCAGGTCTCCAGATCTAATAAAACTGAAGTCCCAGCAAATCCCAGCTGATAAGAGGAGGAGCTTGTTCTTTCACCTGGCTGCACCTTGAGACAAGGAACACTATTCATCCCTGCAGGACAAGTGCAGTACAGTGTTTGCAGTATTTTCAGTTTTCTTCCTGGCTTTCAGCCAGATTCCCACTGCTGGCTACAGACACCCTCTGGGATAAAACAGGATATTCCAAAGGATGAACTGGTTAATTATATTATAAAAGTTTAAAATGTCATTTCCAAGAGCAATAAAGATTGTCTGAAAGACTGCCTACCTGTATAAAATCCTGTCATATGATACATACTCTAATTCCAATGCTTGCACTGGGTCTTTGTTAAAAATAGATCATGCATCTGGCTGCTAATGTACTTCTTGGTTCAGTGACAACTACTCACTAGTGGTGAGGCTTTATGATCAGGCAAAGAGTTTTTATCTGTAAAACAGGACTGAGCAATAGATAAGGACTTCCTTTTTTATTTTTTTTTTACTACATCTCTGTGTAACAATAAAATTGAAGGCAGTCAGGCTACTAAGAAGGGATTTTTTTTGTTAGAGTGTCAAAATACCACAAAAAATTGCAGAAATCCAAGAGGTATTACAGAGGTCTGGTTACTTTAGGTATATTGGCACATGTTGGTAATTTCTTGGTAGAGCCATCCTGTGATAACTGGGTGAATTTCATGTTTGTTTTTTTTTTTTTTCTCAAGTACTGGCTCTTAATTTGACTCTGATTTCTACATCACTCACTTTCTTACTCTTTCATCTTTCCAGCAGTCAACTTTTACAGCTATTCCAAATTCTATGTCAGTAACATTCATTTGAAAATTGTGTCTGAAAGCAGCAACAGAATTAGCAATCGATCTGCTGAATACTTTTAACAAAATAATAATAGAAATCCCTCCTGAACTTTGGTCCATACAAACCAGAAGCCATCACTGCCCACAGGGGTTCTTTTGAGTTAGGTAATCCTGGGCAATCATGCCATGAGTAAAGAAAAACAGGAAAGACAGAAAATGTGAGGGTCTGGAACAAGTGTGGACAAATCACTGATTCCATCTGCTAAGAAATGATGCTCAGCACAATTTGCTGCTCCTGAGCATTATCCAGGGGCATGAGACCCAGCAAATAGAGTGAGAGGGAGGAATGTTATCATGGAAAACTTTCTGAAAAGCAGATTGAAAGCAAATCAACTGAGTTGATTTTTTTTAAAGAGGTGGTTACTGGAAAGGGGCAGAAAAACATGAAATTGAGCAATTACACAGGCATGGAGAACCAGGGAAGCTTTTTCAGATGGAGGCTGCAACCAAGATTTTTCAAGGAAGACTGGTAGGAAAAGGTTATTTAGTTGCATAAATAAGAGGAAAACAATTTCATAAAAATGGATCCTGTGTGGTTTCTGAAGAAAACAAACATTTACTTTAAGGTGGAACTCAGTGAGTTAATGAAAAGTGTATGTTTGATGTGGTACCTGGAGAATTTACTCAAGATACATAAACATATTCAGGAAGACTGGCAGAGAAACAATACAAAGATTTAGAAATAAGACAGAGCATTTTAAATTTAAAAATTTAAATTATGAGCCAGCAATGGGTCATTGTAGAAAGAAGGCCAATATTATCTTGTGCTGCTTTAGGCAGAACATTTTCTACAGTTTGAGAGAGCTGATCCTTCCACTCTGCTCCAGCCATGAAGATACTCAAAACCAAATTGACACCGTCCTGAGCAACCTGCTCTCAAAGACTCATCTTTGAGCACATATTTGGACCAGAGGATCTTCACAGCTGCCTTCCTGCCTCAGCTGGTCTGTGATCCTAAATAGGAAGGAGGTAGAAAATACAGCATTTGATACAACAGTCAACAAATATTTCTCTTCAAATGTTTGTTGCTACTACAGCATAAAAGAGCATTGATGTGTGAATACAATACAACAAAATACACAAATATGTGTGACTGTAAGCACAGTGACACAATAGACAAAAGCTGGATATAAAACTAGACAAAGAGGAAGCAGAATAATCACAAAGGAGGAAAATGGAAATTAAAGGTAAAGAAGGATTTTCATTCTCAAAGCAGCATTTGATATTTGATAAGTGGGTCTATATTGGCAACACTATCAAAATCCTCTGTTTCCAAATGAGATCTGTAAATATTGCATGACTAATTTTCTCAACTGGTAATTTTCTCAACTTAATAGCAAGCATGAGTTTACATCACACTTTTGGGAAAACAAGAAAAAAAAATCCCTCGGATGTGGTTACAAAAAAAGGGGAACAAATTCAAGTGATCTCAGTAACCACTAAGAAAAACACCAAAGGTAGTGGCCACAGGCCAAATAATTACATTTTCATAGTAAAAGGTATGAATGCTAGCATCAAGAATCCCAAAAGAGCAGAGAAATTTCTGAAAACCAATAAGAGGCAGGAAACTTAAAGATCAGGACAATGTGAATGACTCCTAAGTCAGTGTTAAGGAATGCTTATATCTTTCTGGGCATTATAGAAATGTTGAAAAAATGTAAGGCTGTGATGTCAAGTAAAATAGGTTATTTGCTTCTTTTTTTTTTCATTAAATTGTTTATCTTTTATTTCATTTTAGGTAGTTAGCATCTTTTATGACTTGGTAAAGCTATTTATTAGAGAAGAACTAGATAAATCATCAGAAATTAGAGATGTTTAGTATTTGTGCTCTTTCTTTTTTTTTAATCTCACATAACATCAAGCTGCATAAACATCATTATTTACAACACAGAAATTGTAGCTTAAAAATTATAGTCATCTATCAGATATCTGTATCATCATCAAACTCAAGAGTCATTCGTGCTAAGTCAGACAGGGCAAAATAAAATAATAGAAGAGGTCTGTAAAATAATTCTACATAGCAGATACCACGATAAGGAGCACTTAGACAGCATAATTCACATTCTGCTATGGATTTACTATTACCAGTAACTGGGAAATATTTCACAGCATCCCTGACTCACCCATGTGTGATACATGATGCAATCAATTTTCATGGACATTTGTATCTAGCCTTTTACTAGAACAGTACTTTGAACCCTGCATTATTATGCCTCGGCAAAATTCAGGATTAAGGCTGCTTGCTGTCAAAGCAGGTTGTTTTAGCACCCAGAGACTGCAGAGAAAAGTGGGCACACTACCACAGTGTTCTGTGGTAGCCCTGAGGAGTTCTAAAGTACGACTCCTAAGGTCAACAGTCCTGATCTTTGATGACTGCCCTGAATGAGATAAGATATAATTTATAAGATTTGCTAATAAATGGACTCTCCACCTTTGAACTGCTACTGTTGCAGAATACAGCCCAGTTCCTCATTCTTTGCCTTCTGAGGTGAATGAACTGAGCATTGCTCGTGAAAGTGCAGAATGGACTTTCCACAGATGGTGGAATTCCCTATAAGCAAGACAGCCTGTGAACTTGAACCAACAAATGAGAGGCAGAGCAACTGTGGAATAAGTACAGTATCTACACACCAGCTGCTCTACATGTAGAAGGCCACACCACATCCAAGGAAAGTATCTTCTCACCTTTCTTCCACAACAGCCTCTTCCTCAGTGAGTGATGATGTATCAGATTTCTTTGGGAGGCTGGTTTTTTAAAGTTCACCTGATGAAGGCTTTTTGCATAGCCAAAAGACAGTATGTCATTCTTAAATCCTCCCTCTCATGCCCACAAAGCTCTCAGGAGAAATGTGCTTTATTAGCTGGGATCACCTGTTCTACATACACTGTCTCAGTTGTCAAAATTATTAACAAGTTAAACTTTCTGCTGATGTGTAAAAGGAAAACAGAATTTCAGCCACAGAACTCTGTGTTTTATATGACTTCCAATTATTACAAAATTTTAAAGAGAAAGAGGCAAAAAGAAAATAGGAATCAGTCTTTTTTGAGTAGATACAGAAGAAATTCTTTCATTTGGATGTTGTGTCCTCTGATAACTGAAGGCATAGCATAACTGAATGTCTACGCAAAAAACAGATGGTATTTTCAACCTCAGAAGAGGGTGATGGGGTGACTTTCTAAGTTCCCTCCCAACCTAAATCATTTTATGAAAATAATGGCATTGAACTATTAGAGATCCACTTACAATGTTACGCTATTTGATGTATATTGTGAAGTTCTTTTAATATAGTATCTGGAAATATATTATGAAAAATTTTATCTCTGCTTTTATTACATATATATGGAAGACATTTACTCAATCATATGTGTTATATATATGTGTATTAATTATACTTATTTAGTGTATATACCATTTATTTTCAAAGTTCACATCATGCATCTATTGTGAATTAATAGAACTGTATTTCTCTGCATTTCATATGCCTCCAAGATTTCTAGTACCCTCAGTTCTCTTTTCTCCCCTACTCCACCAACTGAGAAGTCTGTACAAAATACACCATGTACATAGGTCTTTTCTGTTCACTCACTGTTTTCATGTTGTTTACAAAAGTACAGCAAACAAAACAGTAAGCAAAGATAACAAAAAGAAACTCATTTTTATGTTAAGATTTTCGTCTCGTTTCTCTCATAAGTAAGCAGTGACAAAGCAAAGCAAACACACACATCAAGCCCATTTTATGGCATCCCAGGAGAAAGGCAAGTCTCCTTGCCTTCTTAAATTCACTGCAAAAGCTTCCTTTGACTGCAGGGGGAGCAAGAATTTTCCTGAAGTATTTTTGAAGCATTTAGCTGTGGTGCACTCACTGTGCAGTGTCTTGCTCGTTAGTTAGATAATTATTTCTCCATAGAACAGAACGAATAAGCTACACACATAGCATATGAAACACTGAGCAGTGTGTTGCCTCAGGCTGACTCCCTGCAGAAAAAAATGTATAAAAGAGGGTAAGGTTAGTAATTTAATTTCTTTGTATTATTATACCAAAAATAATTTCATAGAGAATGAACAGTCAGATATATATTTATCTTGAAATAACTGGAAACTTATGTCATTAGAAAGGTAATTTTTCTACTTCTGCAATAAACAGATGAATTTTACCAGTGCTACACTAATGTTCATCACCTGAACATGTAACCTTATGATTTTATCTATGCCCTTATTATCTTTTGTCCTAATATCCCCAATAAGGAGTATATATGGACAAATAATTCTTTTGTAGTCATTAGAATCTTATTAAACTGCATAGAAGAATCAATGCAGCTTCTAGAAGTTAATGTACTCACAGGGATGACTTAGAAATAAGGCAGCTGGAACAGTTTCCACCCCAGCTCTAATTCTGCCCCCAAGGAGCTTCTGATCCTGCAGAGGAGCACTGTAACCCGGGAAAAAACAAATGCTGAGTAAGCTTTTCTGATAATGAACCAAGAGCATTACTGCAATTAGAGGTTGATAACAAGGAGCTGCAATGTGAATATAGACATACATTCTGTTTACAAAGCACTGATAGGTAGATTGAAATGTCAAAGGCCCTGGAATATGAGGGGATAACATGACTGCAGTGTGCCGCAGTTATCAGGAACTCACCTCAGGAAACCCAAGCAGGAAACTATATTTTGAGGTGTATTGAAGAAAAACAGGAACCTGCTGTTGGGAAACCATTCAGCCAGCGTATAAATTTCACATAATTTGACCACGTATAGAACTCCACAGTAACCTGTTGAAATAGCCATAAGTGATAGCAGAGGTGGAGTCATGTTCAGGTTGCAAATATAAGCCTGTGACAAATACCTCCTGCTGCACAAGTGTCTGTGCTTTAGAATCCAGAATGCAAACCTGACCACTCTGCTCGCCTGCAATGCTCCCACCTAAGTGTTACCTTACAGTCATCCCAGGGAAAGACACCCCTTATCTTTGCCTCTGCTCCAGCATCCTGCTCAGCAGGTTTGGCTGTAAACCAGCTGGCTCTAACAGAGGCAGGTGTTAACCCCAGCACTGCCCTGGGTTTCCAGGACTGACACAGGCCTGGTGTCTGTGCTGGATCAGGACAGTATAATGAGGTCATCCTCACCTTCCAGAATTGGAGCAGGAAGAGCTGAACTGGTCACTGTTTCAGACGAGTGGTTTTCTTCTCTTTGTGTGTCATGCTCCTCCACCAGTGCACCGGGGAAGTGCATTCTTTAGATCAGCGTTCCTAAGTATTGCTTAAAATATGTGGTCTCAGCAGATGCTCAGAAAGCATACAACAAATCATCAAAATGTCAAATTCAGTCTTTAAATATCAGTCCACACATCCACTTTCTCTTTGGGTGACTGGGCATTTTGCCTTAATGATATCCACTAGATATGTCATGGCTTTCTCATGCTTTCCTCAGGATATTTTAGAGTTTACCTCACAAACTCAGTTATCCTGCACTACTGAAGACCCTTTTTCTATTGGGCAGTTCCACTGATAGCTTAGTTATCTTCCTCTCTGTGTTTTTCTTGGAGTTTATTTTAGTGGATTACATCTGAGAGTTTCTTCTCTTTCTAGAGCAGTGTTATTACTTTCTTCCTCTGTGAGCACAGCTTTGAGGTTGTTCTTTGGCAACCATAGAAAGAAATATTTGCAATATCTTCCAGATTAATTTCAAATCAAATTCAATTCTCAATACAAACACAGCAAGGCATCTTTTATGAAGCTCAGCAAGACTGGTGTTCATTTCAGTGTCTCCAGTGAGGTGCATTTTCCAGCTGTCATGGGTTAGCAATACTACTCCTCAATTTAATATTCCCACTAAAAAGAAAACCACAAGACACTCCACTCCCCCACTCCAGCACAAGAGACAAAATGCAGAGATTACAGGTTGAGATAAGAATGATTGACTGGAAACAGCAATGAGATAAAAAATGAACAGTAACAACAACAGCATTAATAACAAAAGCATACAAAAACTGGGGGATTTACACACAAAAAGGTGCTCACTGACATTCCAAGAGACAAGAGATGGGATCCATCTCCTCTATACTCTCCCACTAGGTAAAATTATAGGCAGCAGTGAGATGTCCCCTAGGCTTTCTCTTCCTAGGGGCAAGCAAACACAGCTCTCTCAGCAGCTGTCCGTACATTATCTACGAGTCCCCCAGAACTCCACCTGCAGATAACTAACGCCACTTTGCCTTATGGTATAAGCAGAGCATGAAGAATCTCCAGAAGACCTCAGTGTAGCTGAGCTCTCCCATCAGTTTTATGACAGATACACCTGTTTTGTGATGTAAAACTGGAAACATCAGTGTATTAAAGTTGTTCTCAAAAGCAGACAGTACAGTCTAGTCTTTATGATAATAATGCAGCCATTAACATCTCCAGAATTTCCTAATAGATGGCTAACATTTGATTTGATGATATGGAGGCTGAAGGTCTGTCAGCAGCTGAGGCAATCTAAGAGGTTGCAGCTGCTGAATATTTCATGCTGTCTCCAGTCTCCTCCACATTATCTCCTACTTATTCTTAACCTTTCCCATGCTCCTTGCTGTGGTAAGCTCTGCTTTTCCACCAGCTCTGGCACCCATTACAGCAAGTGAGTCAATTCAGCTTCTTGGCAGAGAACAATCCGCTTTTATTTTGTCTGGGTATGTTTTCTGCCATATTAATGAGCTCAGGGGACTCAAGAAAGGATCCAATAAAAACCAGACCCCTTGCACAACAAGCAGAAACTGCATGGCTAGGATCAAGATAATGGTAAAAACATCATCTTTTAGAATCTATGTGAGGCTAGATCAACTTACCCTGTGGAATCCTGCCTCTGCCAGTTATCACCAGTTTATTCAGTCCTGTCCTCTCTAAGGGCAACAGGAATGCAGTTACTGATTCCTGAGAAAGGCAGTGGCCAAGGAAAGCATGCCTTTGGACCTCAGAGAAAGCTGTGCTTTACTTCTGCTCTGCTAAGCACTCGATACGTGACTACTGGCCTGCAATTTAGCTGCTCTGGGCCCATCTCCATATCTGTAAAAAAAATGCCAGAGGCATTGCATTTTCACAAGAGGTTTCATAGACATAATACATAAAACCCATTTGATGTTCATAGACAAATGTAGAGTTCCAGAGGGCATCTAAGTACCTAGGGCAAATGACTGGATTGCTATAAAATAATCAGTACTGAATTCTCAATCCCTATCTGAGGGTGTTGCAGTTATTCAGCATGCCATCACCAAACTGAAACAGAAAACTGAAAAGATGGGATATATTCTCTTTACTAGAATATATATTTGACTGTATGCTTTAATAAAAACTATCCTTCTGTACTCCCTATAGATATATGGCACTTCCCACTTGAAACTTTGCATTCTCTTCCTTTGTTTTAGTTCTTCTACAGGATGTAAGAGCTCAGGCTTGTATAGGATTAACAAAATTTAAACCTGTTGTAGCAACGGTCTCAGGGTCTTCATGCAGTTCCACTGCTGCTTCTTGGTTTTAATATTTTCACCACCTATGAAAACTAGAGCCTGGATTGTACATCACTAAATTTTCAACAATCAACCAGGATTTAGAGGCAAAACTCCCAATTATCAGTATTTAGAACAATTCACCTTTTTCTAATCCTATTTTTTCCATCCCATGGGGATACCGCAGACGGCCCACAGGCTGAGACATCTCCTCAATCTTAGGCTGAAGTCCCAGGAAACCCTGCCTTGATTCTTATAATGTATGGATCTCCTGTATTAATGGTTGGATTGTTACCCTCCACCCCTTTGTTCCATGTTTGTATCACCTCTAGAAATTTCTTTTCAATTGTACCCCCATTGGCTCCTCTCCCTTAGTCCCTCCTTCTCTGTACCCCCATTGCTTCCTTACCCTCGCTCCACCCCTGGCCCTCAGCCTACTGGTTCTGTTGCTCTGCCCGCCTCTTCTTCCCCATGTATTAACCTGTACCCTGCCCTCTATCTAGGTTCTTCGTCCCTGGACCCTCCTCAGTAAACCTCGTTGCTGGAACCCACACGAAGAATCCTTTCTGTCTCCTTGCCACCGGCCAGCGCTCTGATTTTGTGTGTGTGTGCCTGTCCCACTCCATCGGGGGTGTGTGTGCCTGCATCCCTCGTCTGGCCCCTCCGTGCTGAAGCGGCTCCCCCCAGCTGGGGACCCTTCTGGAAGGCTGCGGCACCTCACCACCACCCCACGCCGCGGCACCTATTAACATATGTAGCAATTTCATATAACCTTATTTTTGGAAATACCCACTATGCAGGGCAAAAAAAAGATGTGAAAAAATGCCCGTTATAACCAGCAGTTGCCTTGCCTCTCCTAACTTAAGGCTAAAGTACAGAATGAGCCTGAGAATTGGCCCTATCATCATGTTATGGAGCACTAATTAGATTAACTCATTTGATTAAAAAAAAGCTAGCAAAATACAATTGTTATGAAAACAGCGGAAAGCTAATTCATTTTTAATGTGTCCCTTCAATGCAGTGTATAATTTCAGGAGTAAATTTTGCAGTAAGTTGCCATAATTTTTTATGAAAGGTAGAAGACGAAGTATCTCAGTTAAGGATTTTGAAGCATGGAGTAGCTATACCAGTAAGCATGGAGTAGATATACCACTAATGAATATTTATATTTCTCTGAATTATTCATTTAAATTCCCAAGAACATTTACTTCTATCTATACAAAATTCTTGGGTGGGTTTTTTTTTTTTTTTCCCTGATTTGCCCATTTTGATTTGTATTATAGGGCATTGAGCAACCTGGTCTAAAAAAAAGACCAGGTTGAAAAGGTGAATGAAAGGTGTTCCTGTTAATTGGCAGGGGAATTGTCACTAGATGACTTTTGACATCCCTTCTAACCTAAGCCATTGTGTGATTCTGTTACTCATGTAAAGACTTATTGACTACTTTTCAAAGGACTTAATATTAGCTGTCTTCAAAATGTGAATTTATTTCACCTTCATTTTAATTTTGTCCACCAGAAAGACAACAACTGCAGCAATGATTACTCAGGGTTTGAACACTGTGAGAGTGATTCTAAATATAAAATGTCATTCAGGGAAAACTATTGTCTAATACCAGGTCAGAAGTAAAACATATCCTGCGAGACATTCATTGCATCGCTGCAGTCATGGCTTCACAATAAAACAGCTCTTGCCAAATGGTGACAGAGTACTGCATGTGGACACCTTCCAAAAGAAACATAGGAAACGGAACATAGAACGGTTCATTGCAGTTGCCCTGCCCTCCTTGGGATCTACGGGAAGGTTCCCTGCACAGGGGTGCTGCAGATGATCTACAGAAATGTGAGGGCACTGGCAGCCAAGGTCACGACCGTTTTGTGCTGACTCCCCGTGCCAGAGAGACAGCGTTTATCCACTTGTGCAGGCACAGGCACCCGCGCACATACCACTCATCTTCCCAGTAGGCAAAAGGGTGCATGTGACAGCGTGACTCGTTACCCTGGTGCACTGGACACTTTACAGCTACACCTGTTCCAGCCTAGCTCCATATATGTGCCTTCTGTCCCTCCAGGGGGAACCCAGGGATCCAACACGTGTAAGGAAGTGTAGGATTTGACAGCCGAGCCTTCTCTGTCACTAAGAGGCAGAAGGGAAAGACATGGACTTCTGGCATCCACTCTTTAATTCACACTGGATCACATGCTTGGAGTAGCCTGACACAGTCACACTTTGTCCTTAACTTGAGGTCAATAAAGAAGAATCAGCCAGAAAGAGCAGAATGTAATTGCCAACTTCCCTTCACTCTGCTGAGATTAAAGACAAAAATCAAACTGAAACTAAAAAACCCAAACCAAAAGCAAACAATTGGGTATATGTGCTATTAAAACTAGTTCTTTAGGAACTAAATAATGTTGGCTCTGAAAAATGCACTGCAAATATTTATGTGCTTAATGAATGTCTTCCGGTGTGCCCACTTCCTTAAAAATATGTATATTTAAAAAAAAAAAAAAAAAAGCAGTGGGGCTGTATTTAGAGATGGAAAAACTTTCCATTTGAGTTCACTTCACATATAAAGAGGTCAAAAAGCTGCATGTGGAACAAGAGCATCATTTACAGGAATCTGCATTGCGTGGGCAGTTGAAAATAATCAGCAACTTTATAAATGTTACATTTTGAGGAACTGAATTCAGCTTTCTTATAATTAAGTCCTCCAAAATCAATGGGAATCTCTATTATTTCTGCCAGGCTGGAAATTGTTATAGCAAGTATATCTAAATTCCAAAATCTGTGGTTCTGTCATGAAAAATACATACAAGGCTCTCAATTAGCACTTGAGCTTTATTTTCTTTTTTTTTTTTTTCCATTTTTTCCATGGAAAATCTTCAGCAGGAGAACAGAACAGCTAACAACTTCAGCTGCATTGTGTAAACTTGCTTCAGTGAGATCTGAGCCAGAAGCAGAAGAAATTAGTCCACGTGGATATCCACGTTCCTTCCTTTAAAGGAAGCTAACTCCTTTAAAAGTGTCTAAGCCGAGCATGGCCTCACCCCATCTTACTGTAAAGGTATGGCCAGAGCACCATCCTTCCTTCCCCTGCAGGCTTCCCTGGGACAGTACCCTCTATCCCCACTCTGCAAATAGTATTGCATAATAAATACCAAAGGAAAAAAATGTGCTGTTCAAACACTGAATAGGAACGTGAAGGAAGAGAAAGCAAACTGCCAAATGAGCTAGGAAGAATAAACTATTCTCCCTGACTCAGTATTTTCTAGTTTTGAACTAAAGTATTTCCCCCTTCCACCTGTCTTGCATGTCTGTTGAGGGTTAAAGAAATATCATAGGTTATTTACTATCACCCCTCCTCTTCCTGGTCTATCAACATTCATAGGTGTTGCTAAACACCTAAGGAAATGGCAGATCTGCACGTCCTAGAGAATTTCTGTAACTCAGTAATCCTTATCAGTGCAGTAGTATTTCATGTTTTGCATAAACACCTGTCACGATACTGCTTCCTCCCTTCTTGGATCTAGAGAGATCTCAACCTTTGTTGAAAATAGTCACATCTTATCTTGAGTTAAAATACACTCAGAACATAATACTGCAGCTTTTAAGAGACAAAAGAAATAACGCAAACCCCACACTTTTCCTGGGAATTATACTAATTAATTCAGATTTCACTAAGATCCCATGGGATTAATTTTTTGAATTCCTAATCTACATGGATATGCTGTAGCCTTGCGTAAGTTTTCCTAATGAACTGCAGTTTTTGGCCATGGCTTTAGAGTAGAAGCTCCCTGTGTCAAATGAGGGAAGTAGAGGGGGGATCTCTGGCAAAGCCATTATGACCTTCTAGTACAAATTCTGTGGATCCTTCTCTAAGGGTTGCAGCACGTGGCCGAGCAAGATGATCTCTTAACTATAGGAAGGCTCCAAGAAAAAAAAATACCAGTGTTGGCTATAAAATTTGAGAATAATAGAAAATCTTTGATAATATTTGGCAAGTGATCCAAGTGTTTCTTTACTGTCAGTCTTGGAAATGTGGATGTGGATCTTACCACAAGACTGTATTTGTCTCATTGTTTCCTTTACGGGCTGCAGTGACGGCTATTACACAGGAGCAGTAAGTGCTGTTCACTCCCCATCCGAGGCTCCTCGATGCCGACTGAAGCAGTAACAAACAAAGGAAGCGTCGGGAGAGCTGGGTGAGGTTATCTTGCAAAGCATTCCCAAGTGGCAGCAATCAGACTTTGCTTATCACGGAGCAATTGCCTCAAAACACCCTGAATTTGGACAACTACCGGTAATGTGAAGTAATGGCGAAGGCATATCTATTTTAATGTTGTCTGTGGGGGCTGATTTACTGGCACCGCGTGTCACTAGTAACTTTTCAGGCCCTTCAGTCAGCATTGTTGGCTTTTGCAATTCCATCCCGGCTCTTACAACACCAGCGGTTTTTCTTGAACCACGAGTTACCAACATGCAAGTAAGGAAGGAAGACCGAGATTCCATTGTTTTAAAGCCAGTGAATATCTGCATGACGCAGGATAAAGCTTTAAAAGATGAAAGAAGCCGCTTTGGGGCTGTATCATAAATGTGTATATCTCGGTCATCCATGATCACTCAGCCTTATACGGTTCCTCGGCAGCATTCGCTCTGAACGTAAGACTTCCAGCGGATACCCCGGCTTGGCACCTCCCCAGCGGGGTCCCGCCTCCGTGAGGTTCCTTTCCGCTCTCCCCGATTATGAGCGAGACATGTTTCGCCCCGTGGAACGCGGCCTCAAGGCACAAGTGACCCGAAACGGGTTCCCGGGACCTGGTCCCGCTGCTCTCCCGGAACCCCCCGGGGCTTTCCCGGAAGCGACCGGGGGCTGCCCTCAGGGACCCCCTCAGCTTTCCCGCCTCCGCCTCCCCCCCTCCCGCCGGCGGCCGCCCGGGCACCGCCGCCTCGGGGGCGCAGTGGGCGCTGAGGGGGCCCCATGGCCGCGTCCGAGCGCACGGCGCTGGGGCCGCTGGTGGGAGCCATCGATCAGGGCACCAGCTCCACCCGCTTCCTGGTGAGCACATCGTGGCGGTCGGGGCGGCACCGGGGGCAGGCGGCGCCCCCGCGGCCTGAGGGGAGACGCGGCTTCCGCGCCTTTACTCTCCTCCATCCCGGGGGTGGCCTCTGGCGTGCCCTTCGGGAAGGGCAGGAGAGCGGGCCCGCAAGGCCGGGCTGCGCTGTCCCGGCTGCTGCCTCCTGTCTCCCGGAGAAGCGGCGCCTCTCGGCCCGGGGGTGCCGGATCCGCCGCTGTCCCTCCGCCGCGTTCCCGCCGCGGCGCGGGGAGCGGTCCCAGGGACCAGCGGCTCTTGCTGCTGCTCCAGGGGACTGCGAGATCCCGCTGCTTCGAGCGGGCTGCGTTTGCAATCTGCCGGGTTTTCAATCTGTCGGGTATCTCGCCCCGAATGGAATCAAGTGGACAAGGTCCTCAGGCACTGGGGAGATAGATCCGTGCGAGTTCGGTGACTGCGATTAGCTGGTGTTCAAACAGTGCGATGACTCCGCTGTGTTCCCCGCTGAAACCTACGCGGGGCCTGCTGGAGTGACTGCTGCAGTTCCAGCCCTAATGTCACTGCATCCTGTGCACTGTCGGTGTTCAGGTGGCTGAACTTGCACATCTTGTGAAACACTGATTTGTTTAAACACTAGAGGAAGATAGGTTTAAGGATGGGAGGATTAATTATTAATCATATATATGACCCTTTAATTGAAGGATCTAGTTATTTCTATATTATGCAGTAGACTGTAAATAATGTTGTTATGTATGAAACTTACTATAGATACTTCTGGCTTGCAAATCTCTACAAATGCACCGTCCCTTGTCAGTTAAGTCATGGTAATTTGACTTATTAAATCTCAGTGACAATTTCCTCCATGGAAATGGAATAGATAATTACTAGATAAAAAATATTGTCAAATGAGCAAAGTATTAATTGGGAAGGTGAGTGTTTTGATTTGCCATTGCTTTTTTTTTTTTTTTTAATGCTTCCCTCATGTGAAACGTTCCTTCATGAAGCAGGAGACTAGAATATCTTCTTGACCTATGTTACCACTATTACTCAATATCACGACCTTCATGCAATTGTCGAATGACAAAACACAGATCTCGGGGTGGAGAGAAACTCCAAACTGACAAATGACACCAGTGGGCTGCCTTGGATGCCAGTCAGGAGTCCTTTTTGGGAACAAACTTGAAGAAGTTCCCTGTAACACATGAAGATAAATTCTATCTGCTTTTACATATATGCCAACTCAACTTTTTTCTTATCCTAAAAGGATAACAGTAGTAGAAGTAAAACTTCAGCTCTTTATACAAGTATTTTTACAAGTTCCTCTTAGAAGGAATTTCTTACACTAGGCACATCCATCAATGGCTTTTATGCAATCAGGGAGATTTTGCCTGTCTACATGAGGATTTAGATGCTTCCTAATTTTTCCAAGTGTACTGGGTCTGTCACTCTTCAAGTCTTCTTGTATCCGTCTCAGTTTCTCTCAATTCATGTCAAAATACAGCATTGTCTTAAACTTGGCAGTGTGATCATGTCATTATAATAATAAAGTTACGTGGGTTTGAGGAAATAAGATACACGATCACTGAATTAAATCAGAACATGGGGGAGGGGGAAGAAGAGAAATATGCAGAGATCTGCTACAACTCACATCAGTCATTCAGATAACAACACGTATCTGGAGAATTCTGTGCTGGAAGGGGATTGCTGCAGTTAGAAGAGAGATTTTGCCTTGAAATATTTTAAACCAGAATGTTGTTTGCGCCCAAATAGTTTCCTTGGCTCTCTTATTACCTCTTGGTCTTTTGCATTTAGTTGTTTTGGTTACCTTTCTCACTGATCTCTCTACTTTTTTTTAATTGAAATATAGTGTTTCCAACAGTTTTTGTCTTTGCCAAGTCACAAGTCAAAATCAACTTGCTGCTAACTTTGCACTTGTGTATTCAGTAGCTCAGTGCAACTGGCACCTAATTTTTTAAGTGGAAGACGTATGATTTTGTCCAGGTTAAAGAGTTCTTCTGGGTGAAAAACTATCTGGTCCAATGGGGCCAAAGAGTAGTGTCAGCAGTTCAGAGTGTAAATTTACAGTTACAGGTGGCAGGTTTACCAGTGATGTTCCATAGCAGTCAGTAGCGAGGGCTGATACCCGGTAGTGTTTTCATCAACAGCCATAGGGATGTTGTCTCAGATGGGGGTGACCAGTTGACTGAAATTCCAGTTGGAGAAGGAGTCTGTCAGAATATTCATAACGTTAAACAAAGCTGAGCACTGGTGACAGAATGCTAAGAAGCTGCTTAGTGAAAAAAAGACACATTCCTGCTGGACAGCAAGTTGGGGATATGTGAGCAATGCATCCTTGTGGTGGTGCACCTAAGAAAAGTTCAAAAAGTAATGGTTACCATCTGTGTAGCACTTAGGAGGCAGCATCTGGAACACTGTGTCTGATGTTGGACCCCACAAAGGACGAGAGATTTCGAAGAACTGGATTTCACCCAGGCAGGGGGTCCCTGAAAGATCCCTGCATTGCAGCACTAGGCCATGGAAGGAGGGTTTAGGAGATCGGGAGTTCTTTGTTCCCAAGAAAGGCTAAGGGGTGTGTCCTCAGCTATCTAACCACAGTTTGTGGAGAACACAGAACCAGTCTTTTCTCAGATGTGCACAGAAGATGGCAGTGGGCAGTGAACACAAGTTGCAATAAGTGAAATTCAAAGAGATGTAATGAAACAGTGTTTCACTCTGAGGACTCTGGATCAGAGGCCGAGAAAGTGTGTGGAACTTCTATCCTTGCAGGTACTTAGTTCCTGAATAGAAAAGGCCCTCAACAGCCCGGTCTTAAATTCAGGCCTACCTGAGCAGCAGTTTAGGCTAGATGACCTCCTGAGATTCAGAGTAAATTATCCTGGGCACAGACACAAGTTTTGAGTCTCCTGCTTGCTTCCTCTGTATGAGTGCAGAGGCTAAAGAAGCACCAGAACTCAGGTGCTTTTCTCTTACTGTCACTCCTTATTTAGCTTTGCCTCTCACACAGCACACATACAGTGGTAATTTATGCTGTAGCTTTACTCTCCACTAACCCTATTATGATCTTTACTTTTATTAGCTACTTTTGCAAAATGAACTGTAATTATTTTTGAGATTGCAACTTTTCTGTTGAGTTGGGTTGAACCTGGGTAACGGATTCAGAGTTACCAGGGAGAGCACAGTGCTTCGAGTACTGGGGTAATTGTTTAAGGCTCATTTTCTTAAAGATATCAAGCAGGAAAATAAATTGGGTAGGCTAAACAAATATACCCAGCTGACTGAATTCTGGCCAAGGTGTTTCATTGAATATTTTCATTGAATTCTTTCATCTCTCATGTTCCATTTCATATTATTCAAGCATCATAAAAAAATACTCTGTAGCTTCTTTTGTGAAAAGTCTTAGGATCAGGAGCTAATGGCCAGCTGAACCATTGCTTGATCTTTTGAAAGATATTTGCTGGATAGTCTTTCTGTCATTTTATCCAGTAACAGCAAGAATTGAAACACACAGTGAAGTACGTACACAGTACTTTAAGTTCTAAGTTTATCAGTCAGCCACAGAACATTTTTTTTCTGGCTCTGTGAAATATTTCTTTCTTCCTTTACTTCTCTTCAAAAGAAATATTCAAATAAAGCTATATCACACTGCAAGCATTCTTTTCAATAAACAAGAAGTGATTTTAGGTAAGGAAGACATTCATGCCCATTGAGCTTTCTCTTCAGAGGGGAATCCATACTACCCCTCTACTGAAGTAACATGACCTTTTGGGAAAGAAAACAATTTGATTGTATAACCAGCAAGAAGGGTTAAAAATATTGTAAATACAGTTTTCCCCCTAGCTCCTATCACTTAAAATACAGTTTAGTTTTACTTTAAAGCCCATAATTGTAAGCACCTTCTAGATTGTGAAGGGAAATCTGTTCATCATGAGCCTTCCAAGAAATAATTTCTAGACTTGTTAAACTGTACTTATTCATAAATTCTGACTGTCTGCTACTCGTAGTTAAATACTAAAGACGGAATTATTGTTTGTCTTTTATCCTTTTCCCAGCTGGGTTGATTTCAATGAAATTTCAGAACTCCAGCTCTGAGCTTGTTTTTCTGCAGAGCCATGGCTGTTCCAGTTTCACAGAAACTCATGAAGATACAGCATAGAATAACAGAAATAGCTCTTCTGCAGGCAGAGTTACATGACAAAGCTTGAGAGATATGAAAAGTTACTCATAAAATCTCTTTTCATTATTGTCTCTTCAGCTGTGCAGCTTCTTGCATCACTTCCATGAACCTCATATTAATGGTCATTCCTTGAAAATTGTTACGACTGATTGATATGAATTCTTTCCCACTAAGATAACAAAACATGAACATAATACACAATAATATGTAACTGCACCCCTTCATGTGGTGTGATGTATTATATTAAACACCCTATAAAAAGCTTGAATTAAGGAATCAGCCCTTGTGCCTCTCTGCTTGTTCACATATATCACACCTATGTAGATCTTTCTTCTCTACAGTCCTGAAACTCAAGTCTCAAGCTCTAATTGTTGGGAGTAGAGGGAGGATGTTATTTATTCCTTTTCTTTAATCTCTCGCTAGAGAATTCAGTACATATCTGGTAGCTTTCATCTCTGTTCAAGACAGCTGTACATGTCCAAATAGCCTAGACAATTCTTTGTGACTACTGCTGATAAAATTAGGGCAAAACTGACTTTGGCTTTCCCCCCACATACACAATGACTGAGAGGTCAGTAGCATAAACTGGAATCAGTTCTTAATGAATATGAAAGCATTGAAAGCCTCTAGTCCCCACAAATTACAGAAATCCACTTCAAACCTGTTTCAACAGGGATGTATTGACCTTATCTGAATTATTCATACTTACTGTCACTTATTTTTCTATCTCTCCGCTGTCAAACAGGGACTGTATAGGGATTTTTTTTTTTACAACAGTAGTAGTTTTTTGGAGGGAGTGGGAAAGGAAGACTTTGAGGTCCCATTTGTTCTATTTATTCCCTACATTATTTATCATTTTGTATGTTTAAATTTTAGTGACTCTTTCATATTTGGCATCTTTTCACATATCAGAATTCTGTTCATCAGTGTCAAATCACAGAGTCATAGAATGATTTGGGTCAGAAGGGACCTTAAAGATTACCTAGTTTCACCCCCCACCATAGGCAGGGACAGCTTCTACTAGACCAGGGTGCACAGGGCCCCGTCCAACCTGGCCTAAAACAGGGATTGCTCCCAGTGAAAGTTTTTAATCCCTTGCCCTGAATAACAGGGAGTGTCTGGTGCTTTTGTTGAGAATGTCAGAAGCTTGCAGGTTTGTTTGTGATGGATTAGCAAAGTGTGTTTGCCTAGTTCTTTTCTATGGACATGAAAAAATCTGTGCATTTACAGTGTTATTGCTTCTGTTGAAAATGTATTGCTGTCACAATTTATTGCTGTGTCTGCAAGTCACACAATCCACGTTCACTCAGTGACTTTGTCTAACTGAATCTGACTTCCTGCTTCCAGTAGGAATCCTTTGCATTACCTTCTGTTTCAAGAAACACTGAATGATTAACGGAGAATGATTACCACATGATAATTAACATTGTTAGTATGTCAGGTATATACATACAGGTTAAATTAAAAAAATCTTCTATCTTTCTGTCTTTATTCTAAAAACCTAGTAAATGTGAATATACTTTTGGTAGAAAGGCAATTTCAAGTAAAAAAATCTTGCTGCATACATGCAAAACAGCTCTCCTATTAACTATGTTGTGTAGCATTTTAAGACCTATATCCCATTATGCAAGTTCCTTCCAAATGTGTAGTACTGACAGAGCTTTCTCTTTCATTATGATAGATTCATGTCAAGCCTGAGCTGGTGGATGAAACACAGATAAGTAAATATAGTAAAAAGAATTCAGTAGTGCTCTTTCTATGTAATCTTTCCAACTGATAGCAGAAAAGAGTGATCATGTACCTTTTTAAGACTTCTTTTCTGGGCAGTGGAGCTTTCAGTGTTTTCCTGAGTTTGTGTTGTTTTCATCCTTGGAGGTTTTCAAGACCTGCCTAGAAAGGTTCTTGAACAACCTGATCTAATGTCATTGCTGATCCTCCTTTGAGCAGGAGGTTGTACTAGAGATGTCTCGAGGTCCCTTTCAGCCTGAATTATTCTGCAATTCTAATATATAAGCAGAATATTTCTAAACTTCAACGTTTCATTCTAAAGATACACTTTAAGGTTCCAAAGAAACTGGAGAATGAGAACTTCATCTCCTTTTTGTCAGAATTGTTCCAATAGTTTCAGAGTAAAGTGTACTGTCTAAATGATACCAAGGGTTTGTGGATTAAAAGCTTTAAGAGAAATTCCTAAAATTTGTGGAACGAGACAAGAGCACTAACAAGGAAGCATAGAAAAGATTCAGTTGTATCCTAGAGGGTGGACGGCTATAACTGAATTTTGCCTCTCTAGCATGAGAGTGGTTTCTAAATCTGCCTCACCTCTGCTTGCCATAAGATGGTAGGATGGTGTCCTACTGACATGTTCTGCAGTTCACCTCAACCTGCTGTTAGATTTCACTTTCTAGGACTAGACATGTTCTTCACACAAAAGACTGAGCGTGGTGCTGGAGAGAAAGAGCCGTTCCCACAGGAGTGCCGCCACCCCAGCCAGGCACTCGGGCTTCCTCAGTGTAGCCTTCAGTCGAGTGTTTCACCGGGTGTCCCTCAGCTTGGCCTCAGCAGAGATTCCTTCGGGGAGCAGGCTGCTGCTGCTTAATGAGGGTTGTTGGGCATTCTTGATGAGCTTCTACTGCAAACCAGAACCTCTAACTTGTGATTACTTAAGAGCACCCATTGAGAGAGTCCTTGTGATTCTCTACTCTGCTGGTTTTTATTGTAGTATATCCAAATTTATGTTACTTTTCTGCATGTTCTTCTCTTTTTTAATGTGTGTTGCTGCAGTGGCATTCTTTTCTTGTCAGATTGTTCACGAGCTCTGTACTTGTAGTCTGTTTTGAAACAAAATGGGTTTTACCTAGGTACTTTCTTGTTCTTCAGTTTAGTCCCTTCTATAATTTGTCACAGATTTTCACTCTTCCTAAAAGTGATCTAACCCAAGAAAACAGACAGATAGCTCCAGTAATAGAGTGGCACAGCAGGAGCTAAGGAGATGTTTTTATCAACAACAGTGGATATTTTACTGAGAGATATTCTAAAATGCATCAGGAGTTTAACTTCTATAATCACCACAAGAAAAAATCTGGTTCTTTTCCAACCCATCAAGGGAAAAAAAAAGCAGTTAAAATTGACAGACTGACAGCAAAGTTTACCAAAATAATCTTTACCTACCTTAATTTTAAAAATGCATATATCTGAATCCTGTTTTATAGATATTGGGGTTGATAATAGAAAATTACTATTTGTTATCACAGCACTGCATTTGTTCAAAAGAATAAATGTTAATTATTGTTGTTTAAACTACTGTGTTCATAGAAAATTCCATTGTGTAATTTATTTGCAGGTTTTTAATGCAAAAACAGCAGAACTCTTGAGTCACCATCAAGTTGAAATAAAGCAAGAATTCCCTAGAGAAGGGTATGAATTTATTTTTATTTTTTTGATTTGTGTACATTTGGGTAGAGCTTATGTATTTTCATCTGTGAGCTGTCAAAACTGAAGCTGCTTAATAATTCCTAGTAGCACAGTATCTGCTATAAAAGACTGGGCAGAAAAAATGGCATAAAGTAGCTCCCACTTGGTGCCCGGAATGTGCCCTGAGTTACGGAAACTAGAAGTACTTAGTGTTTTGCTCTGATCACTCATTTACATATTTAACGTCTAAACTTTGAAGTTTAAAACTAAAGTTTGAATGAGACTTAAGGTGATAAAGCTGGTAATTTTTACTGTTGAATCACAGTCTTCAGCTTGGTCCATAGAAATATCTTAGCTTGTTCTCTGAGGTTTTGTTTGTTCCTAACTGACCTATCATTTGCTGCCAATGCCCTCTGTATAGAATAAAGCAAAACAAAGTTCTTTGTTTTCTGCAGATGGTTTTGGGTTTTTTTGTGAAAATACAGCTTACAGTTTAAAAAGGCTTTGAAATTCTTTATACTTTTTGTAGATATGTAAAACATGTTTTGTAGTTATAATTGTATTAAAATGCTCAGCTTTTTTTCAGACTAGTGTTCTTTTTTAATGTAATTTTTATTAACTGGTGTTTACTGTTTGTTAAAGATGGGTGGAACAAGATCCGAAGGAAATACTAAACTCTGTCTATGAATGTGTGGAAAAGACCTGTGAGAAAATGAAACAACTGAACATAAACATCGCTAACATAAGAGGTACTTATGGGTAGAGGGCTTTAACATGCCTATGGTTGAGCAATTCAGATACCATAGTTTTTAAGTTAATAAACAGAAAGGTGGAAGCATGTGCCAGCATCAAACAAAACGTTAAACTATATTTGAAAGCAGATTTTTGGGGAGGAAACATAAGTTCCTTGTGTATATTAGCAATGCAGAATCTACAAAGTAAACTTAACCTAATCTTGTAAAATCACAGAGACAGGTGATGAAGAAATTCTGAAATTTAATTTAGGACTTTAATTCAGGAAAGCTGTTTTCCCTGTCAGTGTTGTTGCTGTCTCAGTTTGTGGCCAAAAAAGAGAGAGATTTAGAGCATACAGGTTAATCAGCAAAGATGAGTTCTTAGAAGTAATATTTCTAGATTATACCTTGAAAAAGTTGGAAGCTTTTTATTTCCCATTTACTTTCCTCTTCTCCTTGCCTGTTCCTCCCTCCTCTCCACCTCTCTGTTCCCTCCCTCACCCCCGCAAAAGGGGAAAACAAACCTTCTGAAAAGGATACTTTCTATTTTGTCCTGAAGCCATTGGAGTCACCAATCAGAGAGAAACAACAGTGGTTTGGGACAAGACAACTGGAGAACCTCTTTATAATGCTATTGGTAACTCTTATACTTTCTAAATATGTAATATCATAATATGAACATGTCGTGTGAAAAATACTTTTGTAGTTTCCTGTGCAGATCTTGTGCACAGGTTGTGGCCTAGCCTAGTAATTTCTTGGGTTTTTTGATATCTATGTTGTAAGATGTGTGTTTGAATACACACCACTGCAGTTTAAAAATACTTATTCTATAAAAATTATTACTTAATAAATCACTTTATTGGTTTTCAAAAAAAAATCCCCAATATTCCTGAGGGGTTCCTGGCACAAAATGCTCTGACTTGCAGCCAATCACTTCCTTGGAAATTTTCAGGATACTGTTGATTTAACTTTAAAGGAAAATCATGTTAAGTAGGTTTAATGAATACTTACTGATGACTTAATGAATACTTATTAATACTTAGAGTTTTATTTTTAACTTACCTTAGCTTTTCGGATATTGTCAGCTGAAAAATGGTAATTGTCTAGAATTGTTTCTGTAGGTCATGACAAGTGCCAGATACAGTTTGGCATAGTATGACTGTAAAACCAGGACTCTTCTATGGTCAAATATATGTAGTTAACAGCTTTATCTTAAACCTAGCTATACCTTGATAACTCCAACATAGTCTTTTAGTTGAAAGTTTACATAGAAATAGTAAATAATCAACCTGCTATTTGTTTTAGTCACAGTCATCTGCTGCAAAGTAGCATCAGTCACTTGCTTATATTCTGATAAAGTATATATCCTATTTGTGGAAAATCCTGTTTCTCAAATCATTTGTTCTTCTAAATCAAATGAATTTATGTAGCCATTTTTAATTTTTACAACAGTACCCTTAAAATACAATGACAGTACAATATTCTTTCAACTACATGAAAAGATAAAAATAGACAGGGATTTACTGGCAAGAGCTGTGGTTTCATAAAAGCAGGATAAATATGTCACTTTTTGTGTATTAAATCACTTGATCAGGTAATTTTATTCATGTTTTTAGTGTGGCTTGACCTGAGAACCCAGTCAACAGTTGAGCGTCTTCTTAAAAGAATTCCAGGAAAAAACAAAACTTTTTCTAAGGTAAGAGATATTCCAGAACATTTAATTGCTAGCTGCTGCAATATATAATTTTTTTGATATATGTATTTAAAATTCCACAAAGCGAAGTCAGTTGTAGTTTCTAGTCTCTTCTTAGCTTGTCAAATAATAAAAATGTGCCTAAGACACCAATCTGAGACTAGAAATTTTTTTATTTCCTTAAAATAAACGGGTAACAGTCCTTTAATTTCTCACTAAAGAAGTTAAATGAGTAATAGGGAGACCTAATCCTGTAGTATATAGCCAATATTAAGTAAATATTACACACAAGAATTAAGATCAAGTAGGAAAAGACCTGGGAAATAATTTACTGGTATGAAATGTATTATCCATTCTCATGCCTTAATATTGAAATTATTGCATCTAATCTGAGAACTAGGAAGATCATTCATAAAGAGCAAATTCATTCTTTTTTTATGAGCAAATATATGATTATTTGGAAACTAAATGCTTGCAAAAAAGGTGTCACAATTGTTTGATTAATATTGTCCTTTACTGATTGTATAAGTATTATGTATTTTTTTATATGTTTTCCTATAGACAGGAAACAGATGTCAGAAAGTACATAAACTTACTTGATTTTCAGGTTCTAGTAGAATGCAAATTTCATCTTTCCTGTGTTGTCCTGCTGTTGTCATTTTTGTTGTTGTTACTTATTGTCTAGTGATATGGAGATATGCTAGATAAGACAGGCCTTCTGCAAACAACTTTTTCCATGTAAATGATCTTTGAACTGCATTCAGATCAGCTTTGATCTTTGTCCATTATTGCACTGGTCATTTAATTTTGATGTTTTCAGACTTGTGTGTTGTATGCTCAGTACTTATTTAAATAACAACTTTGTGTAATTTATCTGAGTTTTGTATCTTTTTTTCCCCCTTAATATCACCATTTTTATATCTATATATTCCCTTACTATCACAATTTTTATATATATACAGTATCTATGGGAAAGATACTTGCATGGTGTTTAAATGATTTTTTTAATTTTACAGTTTAAGACTGGTCTTCCACTTAGCACTTATTTTAGTGCGGTGAAACTTCGGTGGCTTTTGGATAATGTGGAAGAGATTAGGAAAGCAGTTGAGGATCGAAGAGCTATGTTTGGGACTATTGATTCGTGGCTTATATGGGTATGTATTTGTGAGCTTATTATCACTCTTTTTACAATGAATTTCCATATCATGCAAGTCTCCCTGCATGTGATACACAATGATGACACAATGATGTCAATACAACCTACTGAAGAAATTCCATTAAAGTTCCTTGCAAGATGAACTTTTACTGTCTCTGTACGAGTATATTTTTTTCTGGATGCTTATACGTAGTTTACCATTATATGTTGCTGTAAAATTTTAGGCACACTTTCATAAAAATCTTGGACTTTAGAAAGGTGTATTTAGTCTGTCTCTTGGATGTTGCAGAAATACCAGAATTCCCAGTCCCAAGCTGAAAACTGATCTTGAAATCTTTTTTGTAATTTGTTGTAGTAAACCTATATCTCTCCTTGATAAATGCTGTTATTTTTTTGCTCAGAGTTTGACAGGTGGAAAGAATGGAGGCATTCACTGTACAGATGTCACCAATGCCAGTAGAACGATGTTGTTCAACATTCATTCCTTGGAATGGGATCCTGAGCTCTGCAAGTAAGCTCAGTTTTTCAGTAATACTGTTATTTAAATCGTTTCTAACATTTAAAGGTAAGAATGTCTTATGCAAACTAAGATCAGCAGGTACCATTCTATTTACTGTTGACATTAATAACTAAGATTCATTGTTCTCCAGATGTCCAATTTACAGTGGTCTGGATTAACTAAAAGTAGCAGAATCTTTCTGTAGGTGGAGGCCAGGTTCATGGAAACAGTTTAGCTCAGTTGGTTAGAGCGTGATGCTAATAATGCCCAGTTTGTGGGTTGAATCCCTGTACAGGCCATTCACTTGAGAGTTTGACTCAGTGATCCTTGTGGGTCCCTTCCAACTCAGAATATTGTGATTTAATAGTTTCGTTATTACTTAATCAAATTTGAAAGGCAGCTAGAATTATGGTGTTTCTATTTTAAATTTGAATTTACTAGCAAGTGTGTTATTAAGATATTGTTGGAAGAGGAATGAAATTTCCTTGTAAAAGAGTTGGATATGTCCTCAAAAATTGAAATATATGCTGTTTTACTCCAAAATTCAGTGTCCTCTATAACAAGTGGAAAAACACATAGCTATAGATTAAAACCTAGAAACAAAAGTTCTTTTTATAGTTGTTTTTTTTCTTTATAGTTTAAACTTATTTAAGAAAATAAATGCAAAATGCTTTCTAATTTAGCACTGACCATATAATATACATTACTTTTTGTTGTGCTCAGGTTCTTTGATATTCCTATGGAAATACTTCCAAACGTACGAAGCTCCTCTGAGGTTTATGGCCTGATGGTATGTTTTCCAGTATTTGTGTGATATTAATCTTGTAAAAATAGAACTGTATCCATTTGGATTTGGCAGATTTCATAGATTAGGACTAATGACTTTTTCTAGACCAGTATTATTTGATTTATGATTAGTATGCTGTTATCTACTGTTATATAATATTTATAGGAAATTGAATATTTGATTACTTTAATGCAGCACCAACTCTTCTGACACAGTGGCATCTAATTAATGAACTTCAAGACTGGATAAACTGGATGTTGTGATTTTGCATTCTTTTTCCTGGTAATTTGAGCTATTGTTAAATAAGAATACATGCATTTAGTAGTGAAGACAAGTTACAAAATTTTTTTTTTTAGTAGAACTCTAACTTCCCTGAAATGTAAATATTTTTGCTAATGTGTTAATGCAAATGCCACTAGAAGTCATTGCTGACGTTAATTTATGTGAAGGTTGGATAAGAGTTGTATTAAGCTGAATGAGCAAGGTAAATGGGAAAAGATACTGCCTGACCACCAGAACAGAATTGCTCTTCACTTTAAATGTGAACTTCTGTTTCTCTTCCCCTTTCTTTCCATTATTTTTTCTTTTCCTTCCTTTTGCTGGCTGTAGAAAATCTGTCCTAGCCGGGTGAGTAGAGGCTTCCATTAGGCTGACCACCTATATCTTACCCATTCTGCTCAGATGCTGTGCATTTTCATCAGTTAAGGATTAGTAAAAGTGCACTTTCTAGACCAGTAAATTTGCTGTGTGTTTCCAAATCTGAGATAATACAATTAGAGTTCATGCCAAAATTATTTCTAAAATGTGATCTCAATGTATGTGTTTGTCTTAATTTCCACACTGCTGAATATTTCTTTTTATAGTGACCTAAAAAATACAGCTACTGGCTAATAAATGTTAGCTATAACATTTTATAAATGAGAAAAGCTGTCCATTTTGTCTAAAAATATTAATTCTATGGTAGCTAAACATCAGATTCATGTAGAGATTTTTAGTGCATTTATAAACACAGTTATCTTAAATCCAGTTAATGAAAACGAGAATTAAAGAAAAAGAAATTCAGATTGGAAATACACTTGCATGGCTTTACTGAAAATGTATTTTCACAATTGCACAAAGAAACAATTTAAAGAAACAATAGAAATAGTTAGGAAATAGTTAAATAATTAAATAAAATTTTCAGGATACCCTGTTTGCACATGACACTGAGTTGGGCAGAAACGTTGATCTGCTGGAGGGTAGGAAGGCTCTGCAGAGGGGTCTGGACAGATTGGATCAATGGGACAAGGTCAGCTGTATGAGGTTCAACAAGGCCAAGTGCTGGGTCCTGCACTTGAGTCACAACAACCCCAGGCAGAGCTCCAGGCTGGGGAAGAGTGGCTGGAAAGGTCCCTGGAGGAAAAGGACCTGGGGGTGCTGTTTGACAGCAGCTGAACATGAGCCAGGTGTGCCCAGGGGGCCAGGAAGGCCAATGGCACCTGGCCTGGATCAGCAGCAGTGTGGCAGCAGGACCAGGGCAGTGATTGTCCCCCTGTGCTCGGCACCAGTGAGGCCACACCTCAAATCCTGTGTCCAGTTCTGGGCCC